>JAPYZK010009390.1:0-13139 GCA_030522785.1 Platygaster equestris | reverse complement strand
CACGAGCGTAGCGAGTGAGGCAATCTCTACGCTCGAGGAATCTCCTCTTTCTCCCACTAGTCGCACAATATACTATTACCGATCCAGTTTCATCGATGATATATTTGCTGCCTGTCTGAAACTTCAACTTCGGATAATTTTTCCCAGAATCAGTCTTCTTGGAGATATATTTTAGCTGGACATCCGGCTGGATAATTGTCTCGTCGATAGCTTGATTTTGCTCTTCGAGGCTGAGAGTATTCCACAGGCCCTCGTAGGCTTCTTTCGTTGCCTCGATATCCTCTCCGATTCTGCGAGTCATCGGATTCAAACTCCAAAAATACTCGTCTGCCAATGACTTGAGGGTTTTCGTGCCCATCCTTACGATGTATTTCAATTTATCACCTTTGGTTAACTTGAAAGACTCAAATACTGATCGATCGAAAGCTCATTTGTTTTTTTGTTTTTTTTAAATTTCTTCCATTGCACTTCGTAATGAAAAACTACGACATTACCGGTTGTTTTTCACGACTGCTGCACGAGAAATGATTGGGATTATGAGACTACGAAAGCACGACGTAGCTGTCAAAGCTGCACAAGTCTGTGTAAGTGAAGTTTGCACGTGCGTTTCTATTCATGAGCTAGCCGGGCGTGTTGCACACATGCTTCACATTTTATTGATTCGCTCGAAGCGGCTTCGGAACGAACGCGTTTTTTCGAGATCGAAATAATAGTACATTTCGCAACTAGTTGGAAAATGATTATTTCTCTAGTTTCGAAATTCATCACAAAATTATTATACGATGTATTAATATATTTACATGGTCAGTTTATGTAGCATGGGCTTGGAAGCGACTTTTTCAAAAATATTTTTTCCGAAACGAAAACAATATTAATGTATTCCAACATTTGACAGTCGGAAGAGTTCAATTATTTCGAAATTTTCAGTTCCTTCGTACAAGAACACGGAAAATGAAAAAATAATTCGAATTATTGGTGCCCTAGCCAGTTGGACAATCTATAATAATTTAATCAATTTGAATAATATAAAATCATTAAAAATTAATTTCAGAATGTTTTTCGAAAAAAATGGATTGAATTTGCATTCAAAAAAAAATTGATACGCTTAAAAAATCTTCGATAATTTTATTTTTAATCGTTTTTTGCAAAATTCGCGAAATTTGAGTTCTAAACATTGAAAAATTCTGAGTTTTTCAGAAATTTGGAGTTTTTTTGGAATTTAGAAATATCGGGTTTTCTGATAAATTTAAAATGTTGGGGTTTTTTCAGAACTTTTTGAAACTGTTAGATTTTAGAAACATTCGTAAATTTAAAATTTTTTTTCGTGAAAAAATTCGGAGTTTTTTGGAAATTCGAAAATTTGTAGTTCTACAACAGATTCGCGAATTTTGAGGTTTTTCTGAAAATTTGAATATTTTATGTTTTTCGAAAATTTTGGCAGCATTTAGAGTGTTCTGAAAATTTCGAAAATTGTTAGTTTTTGCAAACAATCAAAAATTTAGATTTCTTCTTATTGTAAAAATTTGATGTTTTCCTCAAAAATCAAAAAATGTTGACTGTTAAAAAAAAATTTGAGCATTTGAGTTTCTTAAAAAATTCAAGTTTTTGAAAAGTTTGACAATCTTCAACTTTTTGAAAAATTTCGTAAAATTTTGTGTTTTTTTTTTTAATATGAAAATTTAAAATTGTAATTTTTTTTAAACATTCAAAAATTTTCAATTCTTAGAAAACTACATGAATAATAAGTTTTCTTGGCATTTATTGAGTTCAAAATAGTTCGAAAATTCCGAAAATTTTGACTTCTCAGGAAATTACATGAATTATAAATTTTTTGAAATTTATTGAGTTCGAAATTTTTCGAAAATAGAAAATATTTTGAGTTCCTCGAAAATTTTTGAAAATTCGAGTGCTCACAAAGATTTGGAAAGTTTAAAAGTTTTTTGAAAAATCAAAAATTTGGATTTGTCTGAGAAATTTTTCGTCGCCCCAAAAAGAGCGACGAGAAAACGTCGCCAAAACGTCGCCCTCAACTGGCTAGGGTGAATGTCAAAGTGCTAGACTGAACTATAGAAATTACATTTAATCAAAATGTTTCGATTTACTAATATGAAATAAGAAAATACCGTGTAATTTCTCAAACGCGTGTCGAATTTCTTAACTCTTATTAGAAAAATGTTTATTTTATGATTTATTACGAAAAATTGTCAATTAAAACACGTTTTACTAATTTTACTATGGCTTAATAATTAATTATAATTATTATCTCAATTTACTTTGTTATTTACAAATTTCCTCATATAATCATTATTTATAATACGAAATTTTGAATTCTCGAATTTCTAAATATGAATTACCACACGCGATATGAAAAAAATTACGTACCACCAAAATGTATGCGAATAATGTAAGAAACTCGAATCGGTTGTGAAAGAGTAAAATGCAATAAAAATACAGCCACAAATTTCCTTAAATGTTATTTATTACGTATTGAAAATTGAAAAAAATTAGGCATGGAACTAACATGTTATTCCGGGAGGACGATCAAGTAACATCAAATGATCATTGAAGATAATTGCGAAAGTTTATGTAGGAGTGGCGAATGACTTAAACCGGCAATTTAGCATCTTCAAGGTTCTTTTACGAGAGCTGTTGAATGAATAAATATGAAAATCGCTTATCTATGTTTGTCTTACAGGTAAACATAGTTGTTTTCGACTATGATGAAAAACAATTATCTGCAAATCTTTAAAATAAAATAAACAATCAATAGTATATGTAGGAGTAGGAGTAGTAGAGTACGACTAGTAGGAGAAAGAGGAGATTCCTCGAGCGTGGAGATTGCCTATCGAGCGTAGCGAGTGTGGCAACACGGGAGTAGAATTTCCTCTTTCGACCAATAGTCGCACACAATATTTTATTCAACAACCGCGAGAAATATGTGATTTCATGGCCCTGCTGAGAGGGGGGGGGGGAGAAATAATGGGTTACCTGATTGATTGACGCAACAATCGCCCTTAGAGCTTTGCGATGTACTTTAGGGAGTTAAAAACTAATTATCCTTTTCATTGCTTTCATTTTCATCGGGATTGATAATGACTGTAATCGAAACTTTCGTAAACAACAACAAAAACATTGCATCAATACCATCAATACCAGTTTTGTAATTTTGAGGTTAGGGTTGGGGAGTTTGACGTTTCGATATATGTCGAGTCGCTCGAGAAGTTAGAAATTAGCAGGCCATAGAAACCTGAAAGAATATAAGTAACTGAGTATTTTGGTGTTAAAAACGAGTGCCATGGTGGCGAACTCGCTTGATGATGCGACTCTGGAACTTGGTACAAATTTAACCAGGACGCCGGTATTAGAAATAATACTTGATTAGGTCAGAAATTAGCGGGCTCTAGAAACCTGAAAGAATATAAGTAACTGAGTATGTTACCCAAGAAACTCATACCTGTCTCAAATGCTTTTTTTTCACTGTCCACGCAAAACATTTCCATCTTTTAAATACGTGTCCATTTCCGTCTTTCCGGTATAAAATACGTATTTAAGAGCAGGAAGTGGCCGCTATTTTTCGTGCCAAACTGTGTTAAAATACGGTTTACATAATGCTCTTTAAATCAAGCAGGGAGCGTATTTAACTGCTCGTGAGAGAATATTTCGGGGCTAGAATAAAATACGGATTGAGAGACAAAATAAGGACAATTTTTTAGATTAACATAAAAATTTGAAAATCCAATCGGATTTTTTCAACAGGGGAAATCGTTAACATGCGTAAAATCTAAAAATTGTCCTTATATCGTTTCTCAATCTATATTTTATTCTGGCCCTAAAATATTCTCTCACGCGTGGTTAAATACGCTTGCGGTTTGATTTTGAGAGCATTATGTTGACCGTATTTTAGCACGAGACTAAATACATTTCGAAATCGGTGCAATAATTTAAATTCCCACACGTTACTATCATTTCTGTATTTTTGTAACGATTGCTAGATTAATTGTTTCTTTTTTTCAATTTTTTCAAAAGAAATTCACTGAAATTCACTCCAATTTCGAAATGCATTCAGTCTCAGTTTGCGACCGGAAATATAAAATTCGAAGAGACAATTACAGTTTCCTTCATAATAACCGTAAACCTGAATTTGATATATCTGTAACTCGTTGATAATGTAACTTTGAAATTCGCAAAATTACACGCACGATGATGATGAGGAATGTATGGAACTAAAAATTTTTCCAATGTAATCACTTGTCATTCAATATTAAGATCGAAAATTCCCAATATTTAATTCAGCTAATTTTGATATCTTGATCATAGTGTGAAGATAAATAAAAAATTCTCACAAACAGTGTGGAAAATAATAATGCAATATCTAGAGACGTGAATAATAATTAGAGAGAAAAAAACTGGTCAACGCAGGATTCGAACCTCTAACCGTCGCAATACGAGCCCACGAGCCTCAGCGTTTAGACCACTGCTAATGTTAATGGCTGGTACAATAAAATACGGCTTTGAAGGCGAGAAATTCATCGCGCGGCGTTCCCGCTGAGATCGACTCGGGCCAATCCAGGCGACGGTCCCCCCGCTCTGTCGGGCACAAGTACTTTGCGCGCCTCTAGCGGTTTAGTTCCTATGGGGGACATTAGTGTGGGTCGCCTTCACGATTTCTGATGCAAATGTCGCAAGTTCAAATCCCGCTGCCTCCTAAAAATTTTTAAACTTCTTCAAAAACGAAATTCGAGCTAGAGCCTCATAAACCGATGAAAAACGGTATATACATTAGCAAAATGATCCCAAAAAGGCTAGAAAAATTTTTGCATATTTTTAAAAATGTTGAAAAAAAAATTTGTATAAGAAAAATTTTTTTTATAAAACTTTCATAAAACCACTTTTTAAAAAATGCAAATTGTATAAAACTTTTATAAAACCGACCTTATCATTAAATTATATACATTTATATATATATATAAATAAATATATATATATATATATTAATAAATTAAATATTATAAATTATATTAATATATATTAATTATAAACATAATTATATATTAATCAATTATATATATAATTATATTATGTATTTATTAAAACCCTTACCAAAATTTAAAAAAAATTTTTCATAAGCTTTTCATAAAAACTAGAATCAGTAGGGTTTCAACATAAGAAAGTGGACATATCCACGAAAATCAGTCAAATTTTGACCAACAATCCGATCCCAGAGTATGAAAACAACTCCACCAAAAAAAAAACGATAAATTTTCCAGTACAGCCGCGTCCAATTACAAAACCACGACGATTACAAAATGTTCGTACGAAAAACCGTCCGCAAAATTAATTCCCCACCGTCTTAATTTCGATCGTTCCCGAGGCCATGGCACTGCGAAATTTTCGACGGTCTTTATAACGTACCCTTCTCGGCCATGATATAAATGATATAACGCGACGTGTTTTGCATGAATAAACGTGTGACATTCATAAATGCGATATTCCTCGGGCGTCTATCCCCGCGTCATCGTCATCATCAACCCCCCTCCGGGCCCAATATTGGGAAATCCGACACTCACTTTTTTCCCGCACCCGAACTGATAAAAGTGGAAGATCGAAGATGCTGCGTGATAGTTCGTGTTTTGATATCGCGCGGGTTTCGCGCGGAACCGGTGAAAAACGAAATAGTGTGAAAAACTAAGTGTCGCCATCAACAATGACGCGGACTTGGATCTTTTGCCTTGTTGTTTTGTACGCGATAATTAACTCGTGTAAGTTTCCCTTATCGTGAATTCTACGAGATCTACGGGAAAAATCGAGGGGGCAGGGGGGAGGGGGGAGTAGGATCGCGCTTGGAAAACCACCCCTCCTGTTTTTAAACGTGTATTTTATAGGTTGAGCGAAGCACGGACTGTATTCAAAAGATGTGCAGTGGTGGATTTTTTATTTTTTTTTTAATTTTCTTTACAGATTTTAGTTATTTTAGTTAACTTTCTTATTTTTTAGTTAGTTTAGTTATCTTTAGAGATTTTAGTTATTTTTTTTTCATTAAAAGGGATTTTTTATATTGTGGCACTTTTATTCACGTAGATGATTGAAAACTTGACTTTTGGAAGAATTTTAGATTGAGGAGATTTAGAAAATTTTTCGAAAGCTTAATGACAAATTCTATAAATTTTTCAATTTTTTCTAAAAACGATTTGACTATTTTTAAAATTGATACGTCTCTCTTTTAGTGGATTCTCTGAAAAACGGCTTGAAATTTGTAAAACTTGTTGAAATCGATGTATTGTGTTATAAAACTTGGAAATAAGTAAAGGGGGAGGGGCGATTTTTGAAGAAAATAATAATTTCCAAAAAAAGGTCAAAAAAATTGAAATTATCACCAAATTCTCTTTTAAGGGATTCTCTGAAAAACGGCTTGAAATTAGTAAAACTTGTTGAAATCAATGTATTTTGTCATAAAACTTGGAAATAAGTAAGGGGAGGCTGATTTTTGAAGAAATCAGTTGTTTTCAAAAAAACGTCGAAATAATTAAAATTAACACCAGATTATTTTTTTTCACTTTTCATCTTCGAAAAATGCGTTTCTCGCGAGAAATCAACCGCGCACAGCTCAATAATTTGATGTTTTTTCTTCAATTTGTACAAAAAATCGGCTTCCCGACTTACTTCAAAGTTTTATGGGGAAATACAACGATTTTAATAAGTTTTTAAATTGTTGTTTCTTAAATTCAAGTTCATAATAGTTGATTTATACGATTTTGAAAATTAAGAAATAAAATAGGAGAACTCGAAATCCAAAAACCTATAAATTCGAAAATACAGAAATTAGAAAATCTAGAATTTCAAATATTTGAGATTGGACGTTCTAAATCGCACAATACAATTTAACATTTGAAATTTTTTCAATTCGTCGATTTCAACATTGAGAATGAAAAAAATTTCAAAATCAAGTCACAGTTTTCAATGCAAGTACATTCGAAAACAAAATTATTAAATAATTTTTATGATGTCTTCGATTTACCCATTCAATGTTTTGCAATCAAATGTTTTTTTCAAAAAAAAAAAAAAAAAACCACCGAACAAGCAAAAAAAAAAAAAAACTACCAAAAAAAAAAAAATAAACAAAAAAAAAAAAAAAAAAAATCCACCGAGCCGGGAATCGAACCCAGGACCTCCCAATTTCATGTCGGGTGCTCTAACCAACTGATTGAATGGGTAAATCGGAAGCATCATAAAAATTATTAAATATTCTCAAAAAAAGTCTAACAAATCAATGGATTGTAATACGACGTATAATTTTTTGTTTTCGAATGTACTTGAATTGAAAACTGTGACTTCATTTTGAAACTTTTTTCATTTTCAATGTTGAAATCGTCGAATTGGGAAAATTTCAAATGTTAAAATTGTATTGTAAGATTTAGAACGTCCAATCTCAAATATTTGAAATTCTAGATTTTCTATTTTCTGTATTTTCGAATTTATAGGTTTTTGGATTTCGAGTTCTCCAATTTTATTTCTTAATTTTCAAAATCGAAATTCAACTATTTTAAACTTGAATTCAAGAAAAAAAACAATTTACAAACTTATTAAAATTGATGTATTTCGCCATAAAACTTAAAAATAAGTCGGGAAGCTGATATTTTGCACAAACTGAAGAAAAAACATCAAATTATCGAGCTGTGCGAGGTTGATTACTCGCGAGAAACGCATTTTTCGAAGATGAAAAGTGAAAAAAAATAATCTGGTGTTAATTTTAATTTTTTTGACCTTTTTTGGACATAATCAATTAACTTCTTCAAAAATCGACTCATACGATTATATTCCTTGGCTTCGCCTCGAACTATAAACTCGCATTCGTCCAAAAAAAACTTTTTGCCCTTTAGAACATAATGTACTATTATAAAGTTGAAGGGTTTAAGATGAAAATCAAGAATTTCGGATGATATTTGAGATTTTTTACAGGAAATTCGAGACTTTTATGATAAAATTAAAAAATTTTTGATAAAATTCAAGAATTTTGGACACAGTTCGAAAATTTCTGATTGAATTCGAGGATTTCATTGAATTTGTTATAAAACTTGAGAATTCCAAACAGTGTACAAAATTTTTAGATGAAATTTGAGGAATTTTGACACAGTTCTAGAATTCGCATAGAATTCGAGAATTTTTAATGAAATTCGAGAATGATTGACGAAGTTAAAGAATTTTTTAATGAAAATTGAGAATTTAAAAAAAATTCAGAGGTTTTATATAAAATTTAATAATGTTTGATACAGTTCAAGAATTTAAACCGAAATCAAGAATTTTGTTAAATTGAAGAATTTTATAACATGGAATTTTATTAATACAAGAATTTTGCAAGTTCAAGAATTTTATAAAATCCGAAAATTTCATAAAATTCAAGAATTTCAAAATTCAATTTCAGAATTTTCAATAAATTTCAACTCATACGATTATATTCCTCGGCTTCGCCTCGGACTATAAACTCGCATTCGTCCAAAACAAATTTTTGCCCTTCGGAACACAATATACTATTCAACAATCGTTAATAATTCTAAATAATTACCCTCCAACACATCCCCCGAATTCTAAGGGCGAATGATCCAAAATGGGTCAAGAACTCGCCCTTGGAGACTTGAAAATCCCCACCTACGCCCCTGCTATTTCGCTTTCAACTTTTGATATTTATACTGCGAAGGTTCGAGTCAGTGATTGCATAATCGTTAATGATGCCCGAGACAAACGAAGAATCGGGAACTTTCCCGCGGTACCACTTTTTTGAATAAATACTCGGTCTTATGTAAACGAATTCAAATTATTTTGCCGCGCAACCATTTTTTTCGATCGAACGAAAATTATGACATTTTTTTACCGCAAAGGTTCTGGTCAGTTCTCGCGACCGAAATCGCAGCAGAATAATCAAATAAGTCAGGGCAGAAGCGCCGCTGCGTCCTGCCCGGAAAAAAATGGCCGGTTCGTGGTGCCTTCGCAATGCGACGCTTACGTCGAGTGCATCGACGGGGTTGCTGAGCAAAAACTTTGTCCGGAAGGCCTAGTTTTCAACCCTGACGTACGCTTCAATTACCCTTGCGGCTACCCTATCGACGTCAACTGCGAGGGAAGACCGAATTTACGTGAGTTTTGACGATCAGATTTATACAGGGGCAATATAGGCAGTTGCCCGGAGGGGGTGGCAAAAAGCAGGATTCAAGTGAAATTTGTTTTCAATGATTTGGGTGTTCGAGAAATTTTGTGAATATCAAAATTTCGAAAACTTAAAACTGACTGAAGCTTTACACTCGTGTAACATTCGATGGAATGGATTGTCAATGGGTTTTATGCTAAATTTTATGATGTTTTCGATTTCCCATTCAATTTTTTGCAATTAAATGTTTTTTGCGAGAAAAAAATCCACCGAGCTATTTTATTGTCATTTCGATTCCCGGCTCGGTGGATTTTTTTCTCGCAAAAAACATTTAATTGCAAAAACTGAATGGGACATCGAAAACATCATTGAATTTATTCGTGTAACTTAATGAATTTCTTTTTATTTTTCAAAATTTTGAACTTTTCGAATATTTTTAGAATTTCAAGATTATAAAAGTTCGAAATCTTGGAAACTTCGAAACTTTGGAATTTTCCGAAATTTTCGTACATTTTAACTGCGATAACTCTGGAAAATCAAAGAATGCATATTTTGAAACGTCAAAACTTGCTGAATTTCTCAAGTTTTGACATTTTTTAAGCCTTTGAGATTCCCAGATTTCAGAATAATTTGAAATTTTTGAGAACTTCAAAAATCAAAAACGTTAAAATCATTTGAATCTTGTTAGAATTTCCAAGGTGGAAACTTTTGGTCGAAGACTTCAAAATTCCAGAATTTCAAAAACTTCCGATGCTCCAAACATTTCTAATTTGAAACATTTAGAAATTTCACAAATTCAAAACTTCAAATTGCTTCAAAAATTCTAAAAATTTAAGAACTTCCAAAATTTCCGAAACAACCAAAGCTAGAAAACTTCATTATATTCTACGAAACTTTAAAATTTACCGAAATATCCGAAATCCCCGAACTTTAACAATTTAAATACTTGTCAGCTGCTTAATTTCAAAATTTGTCAAAAATTTCAAATTTCTTAATTTTAATAATTAAAAAATACTGAACTAGAAAAATCTTGAATAACTTCACAATTCCAAAACTTCCATTGAAAAGTGAAAACTTTCTAGAATTCCGGATGTTATAAGTAATTCTGGCCCTGCGTATTTTTTAAATCGTCTGAATTGAAGATCGTCTAACAGTTTCTAAATTTTTTGAGTAAAAATGCACTTAATTAGAGTAAAAATTAAACAAATCAAGACTGAGTGAGAATTTTACTAGAAATGAGTATAAATTCGCTCATTTTGAAGCGAGAAAAAAAATTGCTGAATTATTATACAATACTTTTTTTAAATGAAATATACTTCTGAAACGAATGAAATTCGACCCTTTTTTGAGTAGAATACTCACTCAAATCGACGTCAACTACGATGGGAGACCAAATTTACGTGAGTTTTGACGATCGCGTATTTTTTAAATCGTCTGAATTGGAGATTGTCTAACAGTTTCTAAATTTTTTTGAGTAAAACTGCACTCAATTTGAGTGAAAAACAAGCAAATCAAGACTGAGTGGAAATATTACTAGAAATTAGTATAATTTCGCTCATATTGAAGCGAGAAAAAAAACTGTGCTGAATTATTATACAATAATTTTTTTGAGTGAAATATACTTCTGAAACGAATGAAATTTCACCCATTTTTGAGTAGAATATTCGCTGAAGCTTTATTTGTATGATTTTTACTCGAATTTAGTGTATCGTCACTCAAAAACATTTTTAAGAGTGAGACGACGACTCATTAAACGATCGTTTAATGAGTCGTCTTATTATAATTAAGACGACTTATATAAAATATTGCTATACATACGAAGGAAACACAATTATTACTACTGAAATATAAGGGTCATCCAAACAGTGGAGTGGTAACCATAAGAAAAGGGAGAAATTTCCCGGGGCGGCAAACTTGGAAACAGAACAACAATTTTTTTATTTTGTCTTTCCAGCACCTAAAATACATTCTAGAATTTTGATTTGAAATTTAAATTCTCTATTATGTCATTCAATTTAAATATTTTTCGAGGATCTTTCAATTTTTCGTAATATTTCGAAATTTTTTGATTTAATGAGAATATTCTCAATTTTGAGTCTTAAATATTCAAATGCTGGAAATCATTTTTTGGTTCATTTTTGTACTTCGAGTATCTAGATTTATGAACTCTGGATTTTGAAAATTCAACTCCTATTTCAATGCTCGAAAATTTACGATATGTTTACGATGTATTAGAATTTAATTTTGAAAGTTCTTGAATCAAACGTTTCAAATTCACATTTGTTTAATTCTAAGATTCAAAAATCAAATCTTTTGAATTAGTTTATCGAAACTTTCTTTTCAGATTCGAACACACAAAACTTCGGCATTTGTTTTTACAAATTTAAACATTTGTAACGTTTTCGTTCTTTACTTTCTCGAACTGTAATTTTTGGATTCATCAAATTTGAAACTTTCGTCATTCCAATTTCTGAATTTTTAATAAAATAAAAATATTGTATTTAGATCCGAAAATTCGTACTTTGTAGTTCCGAACATTCCGAAACATCAATTTGGAAGTTCCAGAAGGTAAATTAATTCTCAAGTTTTCCAAATTCTCATCTTCTGATCTCCCAACCCTGATGGAAAAAGAGTGACTTCTTATGGTCGCTACACAGTCACCTCACGGTCACTACAAAGTCGTGAACATTTTTTATTATGTTTTCGACAAATTCTGACGAAATATTCGAATTTTCCAAAAAACGAATAATTTTTTAATTTCTCGAATATCGCGGAATTTTCAATTTTTTTTTAGTATCTAAATTTTTGAACTTTCCGTGAAACTCGAAGTTTTGACATTCTTGTGAAAAATGTAAATCATTGAATTTTTCAAATAATTAAAAAATTGAAAAATATTCGAAAAACTCAAAATTCACAAATTTTCCAAAAAACTCAAAATTTCTAAATTTTCAAAAAAAATCGAAATTTCCAAATTTTTTGTGGAACTTGAAATTGTCTTCAAAAATCTCGAATTTTTCATTTTGCTTTCTTTATTTGATTAAATCCTTCAAATTTCCATAAAATTTCGAATTCCAAAATTTCTCAAATAAATTATAATCTCAACATATTTCTAAAAAATTCGAATTCTAAAAATTTTCCGAGTACTCAAAGTTTTCGGATGCTCCTAAAAACTAACAATTTCCAACATTTCCAAATAACTTACAATTTCTATACCCTTCGGAAAACTTGTGATTTTCAGATTTCTTGAAAAAGTCGAAATTTCAATATTGTCTGAAAAATTCCAATATTTAAAAAAATTTTCGAGAAACTCTAATTCCTTATAATTTTGGAAGACCCGAACTGTTGAATTCTCACAAAAAACTCTAGGTTTGTACATTTTACGAAAAAAAAATCAATTATTTCGAGTGTTACCCAAAACCAACAGTTTCCGAAACTTTTAAAAAACTTTAAAATTTTGAATTTTCGATAAAACTGAAAATGTTTGAATCATTTGAAAAACACGAAATCCTATAATTTTTCGGAAAGTTTCAAATCATCACATTTTTCACAAAACTCACAACTTTCAAAACCTTTAAAAAAATTCAAAACTTCAAATTTCTCAAAATTTCCGAATTTTCAAAAAAACTTGGAATTTTTGAATCATTCGAAACACTCGAAATTCTCAAACTTTACTAAAAACTCAAATTTTCGAAATTTTTGGAAAAACCCATAAATATTATTTAATCGAAATACTCAACATTTTCAAATTATTTAAATTAACAATTTCCGAATTAAAAAAAAAACTTTAAATTATAACTGAAAAACCCACAAATATTATTTAATCGAAATACTCAACATTTTCAAATTCTTGAAATTATCAATTTCCAAATTTTCGAAAAAACTTGGAATTTTGAATCATTCGAAACACTCGAAATTCTCAAACTTTACTAAAAACTTACATTTTCGAAATTTTTGGAAAAACCCACAAATATTATACGGTCGCTGCACCGTCACTTTTTTC
>JAPYZK010009382.1:0-11782 GCA_030522785.1 Platygaster equestris | reverse complement strand
CCTCGAGGTTTCTACCTGATGGTGTTTCTACCCGTCTTATCGCTCTCTCGATCGAGCGTAATGTTTACTTAAGACCCCCCCCCCCCCAGACAAGCGCTCGATCGAAATCCACCAGTACACGGTATATTGACAAAGAAAAAATAATAACCCTCAAGGCGAAACTGGGTCGAAAGTTCGGAATCGGTGCGCGCCAAATGCAAGAGAACCGAGAGAGCGAGGGCTTGTTCCTCCTCGGTGGAGTTGAGCTGGACCACCCGGGCGAAGAGGTAGAGAAAAACGGGGATTCCCCCGATCAAGTTGACAGCGGGGATGAGTTGCCGATATCGCTGGCACTCGCCCGCGCACTGGGAGGTGGAAGGCGCCATGATGGCCGCGAGCGAGAGCGGCGGCTGCTGGGACACCCGGTGTTCCGGCGCCGAGGCCACACGGAATCCCGGCTGGCTCGGGAAAAGTGTTCTTACAATTGCTGGAAATTTGACGTAACACTCCAATTTACATAAATTCCTCAACACAGCTTATTGAAACTCCACATAAACATCGTGTACCATGTTCTCGAAGTATTGTAGTCATATTCACTAAGATATACAGTAAATAAAACGAATGACAAAATATTATCAAAACCACAAGTATGCACAAAATACCGACTTACCATTGGGATTCGACACAGCCTGCGGATACAAATGCACGGTACCCGGATTTTGGGCCTCGTAGCTCAGAAGAAGATTATCCTGGAGCTCGACGAGCTGAGAATTCGTCGCGCTCATCACGTTTTCCCAATCGATGCCGGCGTCCGAAACTTTGCTTTCAACGGCGCGTCTCAAGTACGTGCCACCGTAAGATTTTCGCCGATTCGCGTCCAATTTGCCGCCCTCTAAAACCAGTACATCACATTTCTAATCCGTTCAAAAAAAAAGTTTTCGTCTTTTTCCACAATGAATGATTCTTGTTATATTTTTTTAACTCACCTGATTTGACTTCTCTGACTCCACTTAACGCACCAGCCGCAATCAAGGGCGCGAAATTGGGTTTCGTGTTGTTGAGGATACAGTCGGCAATGTTTGTGCAGTTCGGACCGAGACTCGCCAAATACAGCGCTCTTTCCTTGTTGAAAACTGGACAACTGGAGAGATAAAATCTTCTTGAGCATGTTTAAATGTATGGGTCCTCGCGGTGAGGCGAATACCTACCTCAACTGCGGTCGGTAGTACAGTGTATACCGACAAAATCTACTTTACCGACTACGATCGAGTAATATCACTACCTCCGCGACCCCTGATGTCAGTAAAGTAGATCAAAATCCATATTGTGGTATTTACGGACAATTATCTACTTTACCGACTCTCTGCTATACTTCATCGACAACACTCGCGTTGCATCGGTACCTCCACGACCCCTGGCGTCAGTGGAGTAGATCATGGTCGGTATTGCAGTATTTACAGGCCAAAATCTACCTTATCGATCTCTGCTATTCTTTACCAACCATTATTACATCAGGTTACTACCTTATCGACGCATTTCAGTTGAGAATCTACTTCACTGACACCTGCTTTGCTCCACTACCGTCTGCCGACAACATTTGAGTACATCCTGCGAGTGTTTCCACGCAACATGAACTTTTGTGTCAACATGACAGGTTTTCACGTTGATCTGGCATATTATTTTTTTAACGGAGGAAAAACGGACGTTGAATGAATGAAATTAGAGAAAACTGACCGGAAAAGCATCAAATTGCCAAGGTACCAAGCGCCGTTGGGGCTGGAGCCGACTTGGCCTAGGAAAACGCACGTGGTCCCGGCTTTGCGCACCAGGAGGCCGTCGAAGGGCAGCCGGGCCGTGACCTCGCGCCAGCCGTCGACCCACATCACGACCTCGACCACCGCGCTGTGCTTGTTCAAAACCGTGTCCTTGAAATTGATCGCCACGTGGTGCCAACTCCCGGCGGTCAACAGACCGCTTATCGACGTTTCCGAAATCGTGCGGTTCGTTTTCTCGTCCGGCCGTGTCAGGCGCAATATCACCTTGTCTGTTTTTTACGAATTGCGTTGTAGTTAACGGAATTACAATTCCGAATTCCTCCGTCAGTAAAGTAGGAATTCACAACCTATTGTTCATCATTTTTGCTAGCACTGCTGTGGTAAAAATTGATCAAAAAATGAAATGAGTTGCGAATTCCTACTTTACCGACGGCGCAGCCCGGAATGCTAGAAGAATGATAGAATAATTCTTTTCATAATGAAACGATGAGAATCCGAAATGCTTGTATTGTTCCGCCAAAAATTCACGTTCACCCTTTACCCTTGTGGACAACGCAGAAATATAGCAATATTATACTTCTGTGATGTTAATGCTACGATCGTTTGCTGTGGGAACATCCAAGCGGCACAATTATAGTTTTATGCGTATCATGTATTTCAGGTTAGGTTAGGTCATGACAGGGAAAGTTTCAAAGCCCCCCCCCCCCCCCGCTGTCGAGATTCTGAATGCGCCACTGGTTTCATTAGTAACTCACCTGATTTAAGATCCAACCAAGTTTCCAAAACCAAGGATTCGAAGCCAATGGACATCATATGGACAATCGACGTTGGGACAGGCGGAAATTTCGAACCCGTGACGACTGTCAGAAAAAGGCCGTTATTTAGACACATTTCGAAAATCGACATAATAAAGGAATCTCTCGGAATATAACAAGTCTCACCTTCCCTGCACCAGTTATCCGAGATGATCCCCCAATTCGCGAGACTTTCGCTGTCGGACGCAAGGAAGGTCCTGGAATGAGTCATCGAAGCTGTCCCGGTCAACTGGGACCTCTCGACCCGCAGCCACATCGAGGCCGAGCAGCCGTGGAGCCAAACGGGCCAGTTCAAGTCCGGCCCCACGGGCAGGCAGATCGCGTGGACCGACCAGGGACTGCATATTTCCGCCATCAAGTGCTTCCGCCGGAAGTTGTTGACAACGCTTTCAGCCTTCTCCAGGTTCTTGTGCTCGCCCGAGCTCGGCCAGGATTTAGCCGGACTCGGGCCGCCGTCGGACACGGCGACGGGGAAGGCGAGGATGAAATTCGGCTGGGGGTTCGCGGCCAGCACCAGCTGCATGAGGGGACGGAGGAGGGCGCCCAGCGGGGGCGACGGGGACTTGAAAAACGAGAGGTAGAGCAACAGTTCGCTCGGGGATATGGATTGGCTCGCCAGGAGGGTCAACACTTCGAGAACTGTGAGCTGCAAGTCTGCACAAACCGAAAACAATTTGGAGAATTTTTTATTTCGAGAAGAGATAAAAAAAGTTTTGTTTGATGATGTATCATGTACAGCTTGAGAAGGGTGGATTCTTTTTGGTAATCGGAGACGAAAGTTCCTGAGCGGTTTCTCGAAAAAGTTGAAAGTTATTGAGTTGTTGAGGATCGGAGTTGACCAATCATGAAAAATGGGCGTGGCTGAGTTAGTACACTGACGCTACCGCGCGGCGCGCTGCTTGTCGAACTTTCGACGTCGATAACTCTGTCAATTTTTAGTTTTGACTGAAATGACTGGGGAACTTTTAGTTCGGATTTGCACAAAGAAGCGACTCTTATCGGAATTGGGGTTGATTTTATGGAATTTTGGTAATTTAAAATGAAATATTTCAATTATTGTACAATTTCAATTGAATTAAAATTTTTTTCCCGTACTTGAAGGTGATTTTCGGAATTCTTACCTTGATAACGAGATTCTTTGCTGACTAAAACAGTTTTGAAACCATTCAAAAGTCTTGATATGGCTCCGGAACCCGCGAGGTTGGCACAACTCGATGCGCTCTCCCTACACGTCGCCGCGAGTTTCCTCAGTCCACTTGTCATCACCGCTATTTTGTTGTCCTTCGAGTTTCTAAAAACCAAAAAACGAGAAAATTATGAATTTCCGAACTCGAAGTATCAATTTAATGAACAAAATAAATCCTTCACGTGAAACAAATTTTATACGTTCGATCTTCACGAACACAAATTTCATTCACATAATAAATACGATCTTTTTTTATCAACCAAATAAACAATTTATGATTCACAGAGTTTTTTAATCCGAATTCATTCAATTTTGGTCACGTAAACTTAAGTCAGTATTATGCAAATCAAAGAGTATTGAAATTTGAAAAAAACTCCCGAATAGGCATGTTTACTCACTTTTCAAACAAAACGTCAACTGTTTACACGATGTTTGCATGAAATTTACACGACATTTACATAAACTACGTGTCAACTGTTTACGTCAGAATTACACAGAAAATTTATCTAAATTTACGCTCAATATGTATTCAAATTTAACTTCTTCAGGAGTTTCGGCGTGAATTACGTGAAAATGGGTAAAGAAAAAAACGAAACCCACTGTTGGTTAAAATTAACGAGAAGATTGACTGCGAGAGAGCACAAAGCGGGGTGAGCCGCAGATTGGGGGTTTCTTTGAGTCTCACGCTCGGGCGTTTTGCTGCGAGAGCGCGACTGGTGTTTGCCCGGACTCTTGCCCGGGACTTCGACGTCGGCTTCGTAGCCGTCGTCGGCCGTCATGTACTCCCCGTTGCTGCTCTCCTCGCCGCCGCACCCTACCACTGAATCCATCGACATTGTCGGTAACTGCAATAACAATCATCATGAGTTTTGGAAATGCTGAAGGATTAGTTACGTCAATAGTATTATATTCAATATAACATTTACGTAATATAATAATAACAATTATCTTCATTCATACTTGTTTTTCTGTACAAGTTTTTAAATTTTTCTTAACATTTACAATCCTTATACATTATATATCCGTATTCTTCGCTCGTGGTACATTCCTTTACGTGGTGGTGGGGGGTGATCAATTCTTTTATGTTACTAGACATGATGCCCGCGCTACGCGCGCCTGCATTTTGTGATTACAATTTCTTTGAATAATTCCTGTACATGCTATTTCAAATATCAATGGGTATTTCATACACTGGAAAAAAAATGTTTCAGATAACACCCTCTGAAAGTTAAGTCGTGTGTGTAAACGAAAATTTCTGATTTAGCTTTGGGAAAATTTTTCAAGGACTTCGAGTTTTCGAAAATGTGATGGTTTTGATTACTCACTCTCGGCCGCGAAATCTGCGGCGCCACTTGTTCTGGGCTCGGTTTCACCATTGAAACCCGTAAAAGTCCTTCAACCAAGGCGGAAACCCCGCGTCCCAACTTCCTTTCCGGTTTCGTTAACGACTTTTCCAACTCGGATGTCACATCGTAATCACCTGTCAATCAACAAAATTTTTTGTTCCAGCAATACAATTCATTTTAGTTAAACCTTTATAATTTTGAAGGGCGGAAAATTGAAAACATTTACTGTTGATTCCTTTTTATATTAAATTAGATCTGGAAATAAAAAAATTACTTAAAATTAAACAAAAATACAAAAAAACCTTCGAACTACATACATAAACCGAAATGAAACTCCAAATTTTTTCGAAATTGATGTCTCGGAGCCAAAAAAGCAAAGAAAACGTTATGAATTATTCTAATTTTTCAGATTTTTTTTTTGTTGATACACGAAGTTTTATAGCAAAAAAAAGGTGATGTAAAAAAACTCGAAATACATGTAAAAACCAGAGTACCATTTTGATATTATTATTATTGGAATAACATTGAAAATAATAAATAAATAAATAATAGATATTAAATGAATAATAATTAATATTGACGACTCGTAGCCAAAAAAGCAAAAAAAATAAAATAAAACGTTATTATGAATCATTTCGATTTTTCGCAGTATTCTATTGATTTTCGGAGTTTGAGAAAAAATCTAGTTCAAAAAAACTCAAAACTACACATGTGAAAACCGAAAAAATTCAATTTTTTTTTAATTGATGAATGGGAGCCGAAAAGGAAAAAAAAACGTTATCATAAATTATGATGATTTTCGAAGTTTTTCGCTATAATCAAAAAATCCAATTCTCAAAATACATGTAAGATCCAGAATAAAATTATGTAATCAAAATTTATGACTCGGAGCCAAGATATAAAAAAAAAAAAACTTCATTATCAATCATTTCATTTTTCGAAGTATTGGGCTCGATTTTCGAAGTTTTTTGCAAAAATCCAAAAATCCAAAATAAAAAAACTCTCGAATAACATGCAAAAATCCGAATAAAATTTCAATATCATCAAAATTGACGACTCGTAGCCAAAAAATACATTACAATGAATTATTTTTACGTTCCCTCACATTTTTCGTCATAATCAGAACAATCAATTTTTCCAGACACGAATTTCATAAAAAATTCCAAAAACCCCGAAATATAAAACACATCATCAAAAAACGAACTAAAAAAATTTTTACTTCCGATTTGAAAGACACCAATTTTTCCCCGGAATTCACACGAAAAAAAAAAACACAAAAAAAAAAAAAAAAAAAAAAAAAAAAAAAAACCCCAAAAAAAAAAAAAAACAAAAAAAAAAAAAAAAAAAAAAAAAAAAAAAAAAAAAAAAAAAAAAAAAAAAAAAAAAAAAAAAAAAAAAAAAACCTGGGCGAGAAGTGCGGCCTCGCGGCTCTGCGTAATCCGCAGCTGCGCGAGAATGCCGCAATATTTGCGGAACATACTTTGTTGCCGGCGGGGAAAAACAACAACAGCATTAATCCGATCGTTATTGGAATAGGAAATTTTTTATCGCGGGAAAAGGGGAAAAATGAAGCTCGGGAAAATGACACTTACACAGTTTTGAGAATTTTTTTTGAGGGGTGGGAAGGAGGGAGGGAGGGGGGGGGGGGGGTGACGAAAAAGGACATTTCGAAAAAAAAAGTAAAACAATAATGATTTTTACGAGTGTCAAAGTTTTCGAGAAACTTGATTATTTTTAACGTTTTTAACATTTCGAGATTTTCAACAATCTTGGGAATTTTCGTAGTTTGGGGGAATTCGAGGATTTTGTAAGTTTTGGAAAGTTTCGGGATTTTTGAATCATCGAAAATTTTGGTAATTTCGAAGTTGTGAAAAAGTTTTGAGAATTCTGGAAATTTACAATATTTTGATACTTCTTGAAATTAATTTTACGAATTTCTGATACTTCGAGAAAGTTGATAATTTGGAGTATTTTTGACATTTCGAGATTTTTGACAATTTTGAGAATTTTGCGAGTTTGAAGTATTTTGAGGATTTTTCAAGTTATTGGAATTTTGAAGAGTTCGCGAATTTCGAAATTTTCGTTATTTTTAGAGATTTGTGAGTTTCGAAAATTCTGAAAGTTGGAAAATTTTCGTGATTCTTGATATTACGAAAATTTTACGAATTTTTCACATTTCGAGAAAATTAGTTATTTTTAACATTTTCAACATTTCAAGATTTTCAACAATTTTGAAAATTTTCAGACTTTGAGGGAATTCGAGGATCTTACAAGTTTTTAGAAGTTCGAAAATATTCAATTTTGCAAATTTCGAAGTAATAAGAAAGTTTTAAAAATTCTGGAAGTTTACAATATTTTCATAATTCTTGGAATTACAACAATTTTCACGAATTTTTAACATTTCGAAAAACTTAATAATTTAGTATATTTTTAACATTTCAAGATTTTTAACAATTTTAAGAATTTTAAAATTTCGAAGTATTTTCAGGATTCTGAAAATTATCGGAATTTTGTAGAGTTCGAGAATTTCAAAATTTTCGTGAATTTCAGAGATTTTTGTAAGTTTCGAAAATTTTGAAAATTTATAATATCATAATAATAAATATAATATATAAATAATTTCAGAGATTTTTGAAAGTTTCGAAAATTTTGAAAACTTATAATATCATAATAATAAACATAATATATAAATATATATATATTTATATATAATATTAAATATAAATAATTTTCAACATTTTAAGATTTTCAAAGATTTTGGGAATTTTCAGAGTTCGTGGAAATTCGAGGATTTTAAAAGTTTCAAGAAGTTTATAAATTTTCAAAACCTCGACAATTTTAAAAATTTCGAAGTTTTGAGAAAGTTTCAAAATTCTGGAAATTTACAATATTTCCATAATTCTTGGAATTACGGAAATTTTAACGAATTTATAACATTTGCAGAAACTTAATAATTTGGAATATTTTCAACATTTCAAAATTTTGACCAATTTTGAGAATTTTGAAAGTTTGAAGTATTTGGATGTATTTTGAAGTTATTGGAATTCTGAAGAGTTCCAGAATTTCAAAATTTTCGTAAATTTCAGAGATCTGTGAAAGTTTCAAAAATTTTGAAAATTTGAAATTTTTTTATCATTCTTGATATTATTAAAATTTTACGAATTGTTCACATTTCGGGAAACTTAATAATTTTTGACATTTTCAACATTTACAGATTTTCAACAATTTTGGAAATTTTCTGAGTTTGGAAAAATTCGAGAATTTTACAAGTTTTTAGACATTTGAAAATATTCAAAATTTCGACAATTTTGAAAATTTCGAAGTTTTAAGAAAGTTTTAAGAATTCTGGAAATTTACAATATTTTCATAATTCTTGGAATCACGAGAATTTTACGAATTTCTGACATTTCGAGAAACTTAATTATTTGGAATATTTTTAACATTTCAAGATTTCTAACAATTCACACAATTTTTAAAGTTTGAAGTATTTTGAGGATTTCGAAAGCAATTGGAATTTTGAAGAATGGGAATGAAGAATTTCTCCTCATTCTCACGTTATATTCTGACTGTTCATTTTTTTCTATTGTCCATTTCCACAATTTTTTCTGAATCAATGGTATAAATGTATGCTGCGGCGTAATTGTGCAATTATTAGATAATATCATCAACAATGTGATATTAAGACAAATCAAAATTGCTTCCTTGACTCGAACGTATCTTAGAAGTAAAAACTTTTAAGCTACACTCGCGAAAACAAGAAACATGTTTACAATCATTAAGTAGATCATTTTCCACAAATAAACGACATTCGAAATTGTTACGCATCGATAAAATCAGTAATTCGATGGATCAAATGACTATTTATAATTAGTTTTCCTTTTCTGAGGATTTTTCCACAAATTTCGAGTATTTGTATAATTTTATGCACCTCAGTGCAATAAACGGTCCTTTATTGGCCTGCTCGGGCCCGAAAACCTTTTTATTGCCTTCGGTGTATGAAGTATTGTGTGTTCCAAAGGGTGAAAAGTTTTTTTGGAGGAATGCGAGTTTATATTACGAGACGAAGCCGAGGAATATAATCATATGAGTATGTATAATCGAAATGAGTATATATAAACCTCGAAATTGTTGAAAATCTTAAAATGTTATAAATAATACAAATTATTGAGTCTCTCGAAATGTTAGAAATTCGTTAAAATTGTAATTCCAAGAATTATGAAAATATTGTGAATTTCCAGAATTTTTAAAACTTTCTTAAAACTTCGAAATTTGCAAATTTGTTGAAATTTTGAATATTTTCGAACTTCTAAAAACTTGTAAAATCCTCGAATTCCCCCAAACTCTGCAAATTCCCAAATCGTTGAAAATTTTTAAATGTCGAAAATGTTAGAAATTATCAAGTTTCTCGAAATGTGAAGAATTCGTATAATTTTCGTGATATCAAGAATTATGAAAATATTTTAAATTTATAGAATTTTCGAAACTGTCACAAATCTCTGAAAGTAACGAAATTTCGAAATTCTCTCACTCTTCAAAATTCCAATAACTTTTGAAATCCTCAAAATACTTCAAACTTTAAAAATTCTCAAAATTGTTAAAAATCTTGAAATGTTAAAAATATTTCAAATTATTAAGTTTCCTCGAAATGTTAGAAATTCGTTAAAATGTTCGTAATTCCAAGATTTATGAAAATATTGTGAATTTCAAGAATTTTTAAAACTTTCCTAAAACTTCGAAATTTCTAAAATTTTCGAAATTTTGAAAATTTTCGAACTTCTAGAAACTTGTAAAATCCTCGAATTCTCCTAAACTCTAAAAATTCCCGAAATTGTTGAAAATCTTGAAATGTTGAAAATGTTAAAAACTATCAAGTTTCTTGAAATGTCTCATTCGTATTTCTCGAAAACTCATACGATTATATTCCTCGCCTTCGCCTCGGAAAATAAACTCGTAACTCGTAAATATACCATCATGTCATTCTTGAAGTTTTTCCGAAAGTTCTAAAAATCATCTACAATTACATCATTTTCCAAAATTCTTGGATTTTTTCAATAATAAAAGATCAAAATTCCTGTTTCAAAACTTCCGGATTCTCAAAAACTCCAAACTTTCGAAATTTCCAAAGCTCAAAAAATTCCAAAACTCGACAACTCAAAACTTCAAAATTCCCCAAAAACTCAAAATTCCCGAAACTCCAAAAACCACCAATTTCCATAATTTTACAAAATTCCCAATCTCCATAACTTCAACATTCGCGCAAATTCTCCAATTCCCAATTCTACCCTACATTTAAAAACCCAAGAACCCTCAAAAATCCCGAAACATTTCCCAAACCTCAAAAACTGACCAATAATTTCATCCCCGGCGATATCAACCGCCAGAATCCTCAAAAGCCGCGTAGCTTTCCTCGATACAACATGCTCTGCGAACACATCGCGAAACGCAGGACAAGAAAGCGCGACGCCCGCCGCGCTTCTCCACACGATCTGAGCTTCGTAAAACTGCAATTTTCCCTTAAAAGTCCCCGCTTCCTTCCCGAAATCCATGCTCTCATTAGCGGTCGCCCACCCAGACTTGTTCATCGCATCTTCCGCAAAAGAGTCCATCACCGGCGTGGAAGTCGAAACAGCACCATTTTTCACGTCGTCAACAAAATTCCGCGCGAAATCCTCTTCTTCCTCGTCCTTCAAAACGTCCAACAACGCGTCCGTTTCTTTGGACATCGCACCGAGAAGAGCCCGAATAGCTGGCGAATTCTCGGTGTCCAGGCTCCTTGGGCTATCTGTGAAATTTTTCGGAAGTTGGAAAAAATGCCGGATTTTGAGAGTATTTCGGAATCACTCGAATTTACAGTTACAAAATAGAACTACAGTTACAAATTATAATTCGTAACTGTAATCGAAACCTGTAATAATTATTACAGGTCATTCGCCATAAAGTACATTCGCCCGAAAGTCCATTAGCCCGAATCTATCAAATTTGCCCGAAAAAAAGATAAAACACCTTGGGAGATGTGTGAAAATATATTGCTTAAAAAATTAGAATATTATATGCTATTTCTTATAAGAATCTTATAATCGCTCTCCATTTTTAAGGAATTAGTATTCCGAAGACAAAAGTGTATCTATTACACAAAATTTCCCAATAGACTTACAAATTATAACAGGTCATTTGCCCGAAAGAACATTCGCCCGAAAGTCAATTTTCCCGAATCTATCAAATTTGCCCGAAAATAGATAAAACACTTAGGAAAATGTGCAAAAATGTATTTCCCAACAAATTCGAATGTTATATACTATTACCCAGAAAAATCCCACAATCGACTCTCCATTTTCCCGAAGTTCGTATTCCAAAGTGTACCAACTATAAAAAATTGCCCAACTTACGTACAAACTATTACAGGTCATTCGCCCGAAAGTCCATTTTCCCGAATCTATCAAACTTGCCCGAAAAAAAGACAAAACACCTCAGAAAATGTGTAAAATTGTGTTCCTCAAAAAATTCGAATGCTATATGTACTGCTACTTAGAAAAATCCCACTTTATCGAAATTCGTATTCCAAAGTGTATCTGCTATGAAAAATTGCCCAACTGACTTACAAATTATTACGGGTCATTCGCCCGAAAGTACATTCGCCCGAAAGTCCATTTTCCCGAATCCATCAAACTTGCCGGAAAAAAA
>JAPYZK010009372.1:0-13437 GCA_030522785.1 Platygaster equestris | reverse complement strand
CCATGTCCGCGGTCAACCCAGCCAACAACGAGAGCACGTGAGTATTGATAATTACGAACACTGTTATTTTCGCTTCTTTCACCGCCCGAAATATTTTGCAATTCGAGAAAATGTTTCTCCGAATTGGGACACTTGCGCCCCGTCTATCCTGAGCGAGATTTCGTGCTTAACTGGCAGGACGTTTCCGGTGACAGGAATCCGCGAGCCGCTTTGCGAAGAGAGCAGAGGAGAGTGGGGCGAAGACACCGGTTGCACCCATCAACCCTTCTAAGCCCCTTGCCCTCTGCGAAACCCCCCCCCCCCCTTCCACAACAGCCCCGAGAACCTTTGTTGCGTCCTGCATATATAATTACGTACATGCACGAGGAAATATGAGAGAGGTGGGGTGGTAGGGGCCGAAGGAGAAAAATGATCGTCTTTGCGGTCGGGTTTTACACCTTTCGGTGTCGCGATGGTTTGTTTATGGGAAATTGATTTTTCGGCGTGTTTTGAGGGAGGTTTGGTTGTTGATTATAAAATTAATGAATGATGAGGGAGTGGTGATATTTTATGTAATTTGGGGGTGGGGGGGAGGGGTGTTTCGGGTTGGACTACGTAATCATCGTGAATTTTTAAAAACGATTAAATGTAACTTTTTTATTGTATCGAAGTTTTTCTTTGAAGAGGGGAGGGGGAGGGTATAGAACTTTTTTCAGATTTTTGTGGGTTGTGGGAAATTTAAAGTGGTTTCAGGTATTTTAGGGAAATTTATACATTATATAAAATTTTGAAATATTTGCAATTATAATGATTTTTATACAACTAATAATGATTCTAGAACTTTTTTCAGATTTTTGTGAGTTTTGGAAAATTTGAGGTGGTTTCAGGTATTTTAGGGGAATTTATACATTTTACAAAATTTTGAAATATCTGCAATTATGATTTTTGAGGTTTTTTTGTATTTTTACGGTTTTTTCGAATGAACGGCCTCAAAATCAACAGTTTTTTGAAGTAACAGCGAAGCTGTTAAATATACACAATCAAAATTGAAAATCTAGAAAAATTACGTCATTTGTAAAGTCAAAAATTTTTCATTTTTTAATTGAAAAAAAAAATGGAAAATGGATTTGCAGAAACAGAATGACAGTTGCGAAATTGAAAAAGCAGAATAAAAAATTGAACGGAAGATCAATAAAAATTAAAAATTTTGGAAAATTCGGTAGTTTTGCGTTATTTGAAAAATTCAATAGATTTAAGAAGTTTGAAAAATCTGGAAAACCGAAAACATTTCAGAATTTTTGGATGATTCGAAAATTCTATTGAAAATCGTCAGAATTCCGGAAATGTGAAATTTTGATGATTTCTAACATCTTTTTGAGAATATGGACAATAGATCCGAAAAATTCACACGATTTTCACAAATTTTCTACGATTCGACATCGACTTCAAAATTTTCCGTAATTTGAAGTATTCGGACATTTTATCGTAATTTCAATTTGTTTTCAATAACTTCAAAATGGAATAACGGAATTTTCTGAATTTATAACGTATATCTCCAATAATGTTCATCATCGAATGATAATTCCGAATTTGAACGTATTCGATTTTCAATTCGATTTCACATTTTTTGAAAATTTTAAAATAGTGAAATTGCGAAGTAAAAATAAAGTCCGAATGTAAAAATTGCAATCCAAAGGTCCAAGAACTACGAAAATCGAAAATTCAGAACTTTCGAATGTGCAGAATACAAAATACACGAAATCGAAGATACAAAAATTATAGTTTTTCCACTCGAATAAAAAAAAGAAACAATATCATCAAAAAACGTCGAAATGTTCAAATTGCACGAATTAAAAAATCCAATTGGACCAAAATCCTCTAAATTTCATGCAAAAAAACCTAACTTTCTCAATTTCAGAAACCTCAAAATCCCGAATTAACCAAAACCAGAATACAAAGAAATAAAATATTCCCGAAAAATTCCTTCAGGAAAAAAAAACACAAGCCAGCAGCCAAAGTAATTAAATATCAATAAATCAAATCATAATCAAATATCCCAAAAATACACCACCATTCCCCAAAAAACCCTCATAATGTTCGCATCGTTTCCGCACCTCGATCAGGAACCTAGGTAAGAAATCGAAAAACGGAATCAAGATGAAATATAGCCTGAAATCTTTATCTCGGCCCTTTCCCTCTGATAGTCGACCTTTTCAACCCCTTTTTTCTATCCCGTAGGCAGGCGGGATTCACCCATAAGGGCAACCGGTTGTCGTTGCCTATACATTCTTTGTATACGCCATAGAATAATGAATTATATTTTCCTCTTCCACTGAAGCATACATTATCATATTTTTTACTATCCAAAAAAATCCAGTGAGCCCGCGCCACGAGGCCCCGGGCGCTGTTTTTCTCTTTAGATAAAAAAAGGGGTGTCCCACAGCAAGTTGTATACGCGTATATAAATATGCCCTACCTGCGAGTTCTTGCATATGCGCTTACGCTAACTAACTCCTGTTTGTGAAGCGATGAGTCGACCAGAAAGTAACATATGTGGTAGGACGCGCCGAACGCGCTCATTCATTTCGGAAGTTTTTTGACTCGAGAAAAAAGGACACTGGGAGACATAGAAGATAGGAGGGATGGATTTGGAAACTTGAAATTTGAATTTTTGATAAGGATTCAGAAATGGGAAATTTTGAGAAATCGAAAATTTTGACATCATAGGATTTTTAGGGGAAGGGGGGGGGGGGTGGAATTTCGAAATTTTTCAGGAAATTAGTTTTTATAGCATTTTTTTTGTCATTCTAGATATTTTACGTTTACAATAATTTTTATTAGAGTCCATGAATTTTGTATACTGCGAAGTACAGAAATAAACAGAGTTTAATTCTTGAATTTACAAATTTTGTGGATTTTGATTTGAAAATGTCAAATTTCCCAATAATTTATGAATTACTGAATAATATAGTTAGCAATTACTTATGAAATTTCTGAATGTTCAACTCTGATGCTGAATAATTTTACAATTACGTACGTTTCCGTATTTTATCTTTTTCTATTTTTCAGTATTAATATCTCCAATTTTTTATTTGTTTTTTTTGAGTTCAGGATTAATTATATTCATAAATTTTGGAATATTTCGATCTAGATTTTTATAAATTGAGTTTTGGAATTTTGAAAATTTTAAACTGCCAGTTATTTGATTTTATGATTATAAAAAAATCAAATTTTATAATAAATAACACAATTGATTATTATAAATTGAATGTCCATGAATATAAATAATGATTCATTTCGATAAATTATATAATTCATGAAAAACCCAGAGGTTTGAAATTTCTAAGTTATAAAATAAAATCATAAATATTATCGAGTTTTATTTTTAATTTTTTCATTTATCATTTAATTCTTTGATTTTGGAATAAACAAACGTCTAAATTTCTAAAAATAAGTCTAAAATGAAAGAAATTCACATTTGAACGTTTGAACACCCACATTCAAATATCAGAAATTTTCTAAAACGAAACTTCTGTAAACTCGAAATGAAAAATAAATTCTCAAAGTCCTGAAATTTCGCTTTCAAAATTCTCAAAAATCTAAAAATGTAAACACTTGATAAAAAAAACCACTCAAAATTCAAGAATTCACTTCAAAATCTCATCAAAAAAGCCAGAATCTGGAAAATTTATATCTGCAAATTTAAAGACCTCCACAATTCGTCGACTCAAATCCTAAAACTCCGAATTCCTTTCAAAAAATTCGGAAATGTGATGATTCAATAACCTCCACTTATCTAAAAAATAGATCATTTCAATGTTCTGACGCTAGATTTCCTAAAAACGTTGAAGGAAATTCAAATTCCGCTCTTCGTTTTAATCCTTCCGATCTTGGCCCGTGTTTTCATGGCTGTTTCGCGGGCTGAATTCATCAGGCGATAGTGGAGCGAGATATATATTAAGGAGACGGGCCACTTATAGGGAGGAAGCAAAAAGAGAACCCCTTGCTTTATTTCTCGAAGAAGATCCGCGGCTCGTTTCACACATGGCGCGCTCAAAACCCTTGCTTCGGTCTCCGTCTGTGCCACGCAAACCATGTTTTAGATCTTATCCCTGAAATTATACGTCTGTCTGCCTGTCTGCTCCTACTCTTACCTCTCGCAGGACATTGCCACCGCTATCACGCCAACAGCTAATCGTAACATGTTTTTTCGCGTAACCCACCTTTGTTCCCCGTGTTCCTCAGATAAAAAGTAACCGACATCACGACTTGCATAATTTCCTTTCGAAAGTTTAGAATATGAAGCAGCTTTCATGAATGGTAGAACCTTTTCGGAATTTCGATCATTTTTTCGAAGAAAAGGTACAAAAAAATAAATATCGACATCCAGAAATTTTGGACATTGAAAATTCAAAAATCCGAAGACTTCGAGATTTCGAATTATGATCGCAAATTGTATGGTTAGAAAATTTATACGTTCGATTTTGAACATTTTTCCATTCTTTAAAATTGAGTGATCGAAAATTGAAAACTGATGATCTGAGAATGAAAAATGAGAATCTGAAAATTTTGAGGACTCAAATTTCAATCTATAATTTAGAGAATACAAAATTTATACCTTTTATTCCAAATTTCACTCCTAAAATATCGATTAAAAAATCAAGAATTACGAATTTCCTGGGCTCCAAAAAATTAGAGGACTAGAATACTAAATCCAAAAAATTTGGAGAATTCGGAAAATTTAAAACTTGAAATAGCAAAGAAAAGTTTGAAAACTTATAATTCCAAAATCTGTAATTCATCGAATCCAATTATTTTTAAACATTTCGAAATACCAATATAAAAATTCCAAAATCCATGTAATTATCTCTTTCGGTAAGAAAATCAGAGAAGTCAAAAAAGTGGATCCAAAAAACAAAAAAAGATACATCACGACCCACAAAATAATTTTAAAAAACATCGACTGATGAATAAAAGATTGAGCTTGTTACGTTCCAAAAAATGAAAGGACTGAAAAACTGAATCTGAAAAATTTAAATACTTCGGAAAATTCACAATTCGAAACTCACAAAACAAAGTTTTAAATTCGCAGTTAAAAAATGTGTCTTACCTAATTTGAAAATTCTCAAATGTTTCGAAGTATCAATCTAAAAATTCCCAAATCTACGAAATTCTACCTTTCGGTCAGAAAACCAGACAAGTCAAAAAAGTGAATCCGAAAAAAAAGATGTATCACAACCCGTAAAATAATTTCAAAAAACTTCGATCAATAAATGAAAAATTAAGAGTTTATTACCCTCCAAAAAATGGAAGGATTAAAATACCTACTCAATCTAAATAATTCGAAGAATTCGGAAAATTCAGAAAATTTAAAAATCGCAAAGCAAAGTTTCGAAATTCGTAACTTTAAAATTCGTAACTCATCAAATTCAAGATTTTTCGAATATTTCAAAATATAAATAACAAAATTAACAAATTCTCCGTTGATTCGGGAATTTCGTTAGAATTGGAATTCGTTAGAATTCAAGAATTCTCAAACATTTCAAAATATCAATATAAAAATTCCCCAATCCATGAAATTCTCTCTTTCGGTCAGAAAATCAGCTAAGTCTCAAAAATGAATTCAAAAAACAAAAACAAAAATACATCACAACCCCCGAATAATCTCAAAAATTCATAAATCAATCTCTAAAAATACGAAAATCACGAAATCCAAATTGCCCACCACCAGAACGCTAGTTTCCCGAAATCCATCCCTCCACAAACCCCTACAATCCCTGAACCCACAAAACCGACTTCCAAAAACTCTGAATACAAAACTTGTTACAGTTTACCCATGTTCCGGTACTCGAAAAATCGCACAGTAATGACTCCCAAGCCCCATTGTCACCCATGGCACACATATCCCCGTCCAAAAAAAAAATGCCAACCCATTCAGCCCCATAAAACACACTCCGTCTTTTTTTTCCGCGTTTCCCCCATCTCCCTCGCGCATCCCGGAAGCTCCGGCTAAAAGTACGCGTGTAATCAAAATTTATAGCCAAGTTACACGCGTTACGGTGCGTTGTCAGGGAGCTACAGTCTCGAAAGCCCGTAAAATGCATACGATTACACACTTTGAAACTCTTTGTCGCGAAAAGGGTTCATTCACGGCACGGTTTGTTTCCCCGTAAATCAATCGTCGAAGGTACGAAAATTCGTTAAATGATACGTGAAAAAGAGGCATAAATTTGTGTTTCGGCGTTGGCAGGAGTTTTCGTGAATTCTCGAGCACGCAATTTGGACGAGGGCGCTTAATGGCGGGTCGTTTCCTTGATTGCGGTTATCGCGTTTGTCCGCCAGAAATAGTTTACCCGAGTTCGGCGAGTTCGGGGTGACAGGGGGAGAGAAGTAGCAACTTGTTGCTTAATAACGACAGGATGGGGACCAGCTGACCCTGCGCGTGCGCCAAAGAGGGGGCTCATTAATCACCCATCCCGCCGCGCCTTAATCGCGCTATAATCGCTTTATTAAAATTCGATTAACGCGTTACCGGCGACGTTTCATTAACGTGCTCCGCGCTTTTTATCGGTTTTAACCGGGGTGACCAGGCGTACTAGGTACTAGCATTCCTGGTATGACCTTATACATTTATGGTTGAGTTTACGTGAGTTATGTATACTTGTGTTCCTCGTTTTAGGTAGAAGAACATGAATGACAATAAATTATAAATTGTTAAAGATTCATTAACAGCTTTATTGGTTGAAGTTCAGGAAGCATTTTTTGTTGAGGAACCAAAAAAAACCTTTTTTTTATTTAATATTGATAATTTCGGGTTTTTTAACGATGAGTATCCATTTTTAGCGAAATTCGATTTTCTATTGATGAATATTGATTTTAATCGAAACTATCGACAATATCCGATTTTTTTTTATAGTATTAATTTTTATTGAAATTATCGATTGTCTTATTTTTCATCGATAAATTTCCATGAAATTATGAAATATGATTGACTTTTTATGGATGAATAACAATTTTGATCGGAATGATTAATTACTGCCGATTTTTCGATGAAATTATGTATTATCGTCGATTTTTTATCTACATTTTTGATAATATCCGATTTTCATTTATCAATATTGATTTTTATTGAAATTATTGACAATATTCAATTGTTATTGATAAGTCTATTTTAATAGAAATTTCTGATAATTCGCGATTTTTCATCGTTACGTGTCCATTTATTTCAAAAAAAAAAAAAAACCGATAATATTAGATTTTTCATCGATAAATAACACTTTTTGTCTAAATTATTGATCATTGCCGATTTTTCGCCGAAATTACCGATAATATCTGATTTTTTATTCACACAAATTTTTCAAAATTATGTACGATATCCGACTCATATCCAGAAGTATCAATTCATCGAAATTATTAATCATGTTGGATTTTTTAATCAATAAGGATCCATTTTTTTGAATTATCAATAATATTCGATTTTCCACGGTTAAATGACTATTTTGATTGTCGATTTTGCATCAAAATGACCGATTATCATCGATTTTTTATCGAAGCTATTGATGATTTCTGACTTTGACAAAATAAATATCGATTTCGATTTGAGTTTAAGAAAACAAGTGATAATAGAAGATCATAAATTATTAAAGAATCAAATTATATTAGCCCCAATAGTTGAAGTGAAGGAACCATTTTTGGTTGGGGAACCAAAAAAATGTTTTACGAATTTCTTTTTCAAGTGCAAAACTTTTTAGTTTCTACACTTGAATTTTAACTTAACGGTTTTTTGAGTTATTTTTATATTGAAGGACAGAGTTTTTCATTTTGTACGTTGGAAATTCAAAATTTTTCTAATGATTTAATTGGTGAATTAAGGTTTATAAATTGCTAATTTCTCGATACAGTACAATGACAAAAGAAAATGACACAAATTTTGAGAAATTTTGAATCCATCCATTCACGAATTGAAAATTTCAGAATGTCAAATTTTTTTAATCCGAAATTTTTAATGACGTCAGTAATTTGTATTTGGTATTTTTCATTTCTGTTTTAAGTCATAATTTGGAATTTTTAAATTTAAGTCAAAATTAAAGTTCCAATTCTGAAAATAAGCGAACTTTTCAATCTTTCAGAATTCGAAAAATTCTCTCAAAAACATTTAAAAATCCAAGAATGGCGAAATTTATGAACCATGATACGGAAATTTTGCCACTGATTCGGAAATTTTTCCAATCTCTAAATGTATAAAAATGCTTTAGGTACTCCAATTAAGAACTCCATGCAAATTCACTCAAACTTGATAAAATTTCCAAAAAGTTATCCCAAATTAGTCTCAATTGTATAAAAATCCCTCATCTCTATCTATGGATAAAAAAAAAATAATAATAACCAAAAACCCCATTCTCTCCCCCCAAAAAATGCACGATTATTCTAGTACATAAAAATGTCTCACAGAGGGAAAACAAGCGAAGCATTTTCCGATTAAAGTTTCGCCAGTTTCTTCTTGAAAGTCAGTTGCACCGAGTTTCTAGGTCGCGCGGACTTCTCTCCAACATTTGAGCAAGTTTCGCGACCTCGACCTACGAAACGCTTACAGCACCATCGTTAAAAACTTTTCCAGACGTTGAAAAATTCCTTACAAAGACGAAACAAACCAACGAACGATGTTGGTTTCTACATACAGACAATAACGATCCCACATATACGTACACTATTTCAGTATTTCATCATACAGAATATTAATAACATAATATTCATATTTCATACTTTAAATTTCGATGTTGGATAACGATAAAAAATTTCAAATTCTCCAAAATCTTGACTTCCATTTCAGAAAAGTCACAATTACCTCTGCATTTTCTGCAAAAAACCATCGATAACGAAAAAATTAACCGATATCTCTTCCTATCAAAAACTATCGTAAATCATCGATAATTTTCATCCCTGATACCCAAATCCCCCCATTCTGAACGTGACGTTTCTGAAACAATCCCTTGAAATTCCAGCCAAAAAGTATGCGCACGAACCGAGAGTTCAAAGGATTGTTCGACGATATTGCATCGACGTTCGGATATAAACGGGCTTTGGTGCACGCGAGCGTAGGTATTACATGCGTTGTTGAATTTCGCGAAGTATTACTCCAATTCAACCCAAGGATTTTCCACCATTACCAAACCATTCCCTTCCATTTCCGTCGTGCCCCCGTCGTTTTTTCCCCCTTTTTTCCAGGCACTCGCTTCTTAGCGACGTTGCGCATCACTTTGTGCACGGAGACAAATTGGAAATATCTCCTTGCGAAATACAGACCCCCCCGCCCCCCAGGTTCGACTGGATAGAATGTATGGGCGACACTGGCATATCCGCGCGTCCCGGGGCCGCCCCCCGCGCCGCGTAGTGATCTCCACACGGACCTTTTGTGTCGTGGGATTCTTTTTTTTTTTTTTTTTTTTTCGAAGGTTAATATTCTTCATTCGCCAGAGCGTAGAGAGGTGTCATTGTGTTTGAGGGAGGTTTATTGATGATTTTGTTGTGAATTTTTGGGATTGGAAATGTGAGTTCGTATATTTGGAGAAGGTTTTCGGAAATTTGTTTCTGTGCATTTTATTGAAAATTGTGGTTTTGGGAAACTTTGTTGTTTGTGGATGACGGATTTTTTTGGATGTAATGTGAGTGGTCTTATTATAGAACTCAAATGCGGAGAAATTATCAGAATTTTGTTGGATTCAATTCTGGTAATCTATGATACTTTGGGAAATCTCGGATTATTTGGGATGATTTTGGAATTTTAATTTCGAAATCAGTTTTTGTAAATTTTGATAATTTTTTATTTTTCATCGAAGAATATCTATTTTTAGCTACATTATCGATAATATTCGATTTTTTATGAATGAATAACAATTTTAATCGAAATTATGGATTATAGTCGAATTTTTATCGAAGTTATTGATAATGTTCGATTTTTCGTTTAAGAATATCGATTTTTTCTGGAATTGTCTACAATATCCGATTTTTATCCATAAATATCAATTTTATCAAAATCATCAACAATGCTTGATTTTCTATCAATAAATATCGATTTTCATTTAAATTACCCCTTAATGTCGATTTTTTAAAGAAATCGTCGATTATTGTCAATAGTTCATTTAAATTTTTTATAATATTCAATTTTCCATTAAAAAATATTGATTTTTATCGAAATTAACTAAAATATCCCATTTTTGTAAATAAATATCGATATTTTTCGAAATTATATTCAATACCCGATTTTTATCGATAAGTATCGATTCTATCGAAATTATCAATATTATTAATTTCTACGATTTTCTTCGAGTTCCGAAATATTCAAATTTTTTTCAAGAACTTACAATTATCGATATTTTTTCGAAGTTTCGCAATATTTCCATATATTGCTCATAATTTTTGAAAACATTCCTCCCAGTACACGTAACTCGAATCCGCACAAAGAATTTCGAGCCTTATAAGGCGACCTTTAATAAGGAATTATTTAGACTTTTTTTGAAAATTTTTTTCCAACTTCTCATTTGAACAAAATTTGTTGTGATATGGCCTAATAAATATTACTTTACGTACAATTTCGAGCTTTATAGGGCGACCGTATGAGGAATTAAAAAATGTATTCAATATTTTTTTTAGTTTTTCAGTATTTCAATGATTAAGAAGCTTTTTATCTTTATAAGGTCACCTTGTGAGGATATTTTAAGGTTATTTGATAAGGATCGAAAATCTGAAGAAGTCAAAAATTGTATAAGAATTTTGGAATTTTCATAAGGATTTCGTGCATCCTCATAAAAATTCAGATCGAAGTTACGACTGAGAGTAGTAATTACTTCTTCTGAAGACTGTATAAATATCAAAAAAAAACTGCACAGAAAAAATTAATATTCAATTCAATAATTGCAAACGTCCAGTAAAACCTGGACTCATTAAATGAAAATAAAATTATGAAGAAAATAAAATAAACTTGAATAGAATAAATAATAATATAAAAAATATATAATAAAAAAATGAATAAAATTGGTCCGAACTCCCAAAATCATATCCAGTATATACTACATTTTTATAGGGCGTTCAAAAATTGTGTAAATACTCGAAAAACTTCGAAAAACTGCTCCAATTTTCTGACAACTTTCCGAAATTCCCCTTTAATCTCGTCACGTACAATATGAATTTATTCCCATTCCTTTCAAATTTACGTATCAAACTTATTTTCCCAGTAAATACACTAATTACACAGTCAAGTTCTCATCCATGACTAATTATTTCTAAAAATCACTGTAAGGCTACAAATCCAACTCGTGAAATCCACACTGATTCATCCTAAAAGAGCAAAATCTGAACAACCTTATTACGAAGTGCCAGGGAGAAATCGCCTCCGAATCGCGAATTGAATCCTCATTGAGGATCTTCAATTGGGTGTATCATTTGACTGTTGACTCGGCGCGTCAGCCAAATCCAGCGAAAAATACACGCGGCTCGGCATGTGCGCCTTCTATCAGAAAAGAGACATGTATCGATGATGGGTCGATAAACATCCGAGTATTGTGCAATCAACCGCCTATTTGGTGTCATTGTGACGACAGTTAGGTAGCTGGCTTTCTCATCCTCTTCTTGCTCGGCGCATTGTGCTCGCCCTTATGCAATCATTTTTCAAGGGCTGCTCGAGGGATCGACTACCTGAGCGACTCGTGTGGCTGCGACTTCCACCGGATGTGGCTGCGACCGAGACGCTTTTTGGCCTATTAGGCTGTTTCTTAACATCGCTTAGGGCAAATACAGACCAAAAGGGATTCCCTATTACATTGTGTTGTGGACTCTGGTGTAATAAGCGAGGCACGTCAAGATTGAGGTGTGAAGGCGTGATAACTCACCTATTAGGAACTGAATTTTGAAGACACTTAGTATCTGAAGCTGAAGTAATTTTCAAAATTTGTGGAAAAACACGACAATTTCAGGCACAAAGTTTTGTCTACTTCTTTAAACTGTAGAAGATTTTGGAAAAAAATGTGAATTTTTTAAAAATTTCCGAATGAGGTACAAATTTTTAAATGTTCCAAAAGTTTTTTGGAATCTAATACAGCAGTTTAATATTTCTAAAATTTTAGGATGTGTTTATGGATAAAGAATTTTTCGAAACTTCAGAACGTTCAGAATTCTTTAAATTCGTATAAAATCCTCCAAAACTAACATGCACCAAATTTCGCCAAATCATCCAAAATCTGCGAAGTTTTCGAAAATGCTCAATAATCGAACGCAATTCGAACACCACGTCAAAATTTTCCAAATTCTTTCAAATTCTCCTAAATTCGCAAAAAATCATCCAAATTCTTCAAAAATCTCCAGTAGTAATAAAAATACATCAATAATCCCGAAAATACACCGAAGTTCTCCAAAAATCCCCAATTCTCATCAAATATCCACTCCTCCCATACCAAAATGCATTATAACCACACAAAAACCCAAATTCATTCACTTTCACATCTCCAAGTAAGAAAAATCCAAATTTTCCTAAAATTGTTATTCCCCCATATTTTCACAAAATTCTCGGAATCGTCAAAATTGTCTAAATTATTACTTTTCTCTAAATTTCAAAATTCTCAGAATTTTCCAGAAATTCGATAATTCCAGAATTTTTAAAATTCACAAAATTCTCTAAATTGTCCAAACTCTTCTAATTCCCCAAATTTTCAAAATTTTCAGACTCCACAATTACCGAAATTTTCGAAATAATTTGAAATACCCGAAAATGTCGAAATTTACAAAGTCCTTAAAACGTCCTTAAATCTTCGAATTCCCTGAATTTCCAAGTTTCTCACTCTATCAAATATTTCTCCATCGGTTCATTCGAGGCGTGCGAATTATCGAAACTTCCCCCAAGATGAGCTTGAAACGTGGGGACAGGGCGAAATTTAAGCTTCTTGATGTTGGCGGTAATAAAAGTAAGATAAGCCGTCTTAGACTGGAACAAGGGGTGATCGCGTCCTTGGTCGAAAATTGCCAAAGGAGACTTTTCGGAAATCCTAAGATGGAAAATGTGGCGGAAAATTTTTTCGGCGTTATTGAGAAGCCATGGTTGGCAAACGTAGGCGATATTACAACGGGATCCAAGGGGTTTTGGGGGTTGGTCGCGCGAGGGTGGTATGAGTATGTGGGGGTTGAAAGGGGTTGCCAGGCAACCACTCTCGACTCCTCGTAATGGCCGCCATACACGCCACACACGTCACACACATGGACACACTCCCCCAACACCACCCCTGCCTTTATCCTTCGACTCGGTCCCTCATATAATACATATCTGGCACCCTACATCCGCACGCGCGGGCTAAATTCTTAAATTTTGCCCGAATTGAAAATTTCCATACCTCATTTCCTGCCCGCTCCGTACATGCGTGCGCGACAGCTGGAACCGAATTTCGAATTGTCGCGTCTTCGGGCGAGATGAAC
>JAPYZK010009365.1:0-10847 GCA_030522785.1 Platygaster equestris | reverse complement strand
TTTTTTTTTTTTCGTTTTTTTCCTAATCGTTTGGAACTTCAGGCACATCCAAAATGTTCGGGCGAAAAAATTAACATTGAGAGTACCACCTCTGCATTACACTCAGTTACACTGTTGCCGCTAAGTAATTGCTATAAACCGTATATTATCATACTAAAATATAATCATCATTCTTTGCAAATGAGCTGAAAAATCGAAGATATGAAAACAGTCATATTTGTTTCCGTGAGGGTTCTTTTCGAGCCTTTTTTTCTCGTTTTTCGACTATTTTTTCATAGTGCGAGTATTTTTTCGATGGAAAAGTGTCGAATCAACATTATTCGCCCGGAAATGAGCTGAAAAATGGTTAAAAATGAAAATCGTCACTTCTGTGACGGTTTTTTTCGCAATTTTTTTGTTTCTCGTTTTTCGACCATTTTTTCATAGCACGAGTATTTTTTCGATGGAAAAGTGTCGAATCGAATCAATGTTGTTCGCCCGAAAATAAGCCGAAAAATTTTCAGAAATGAAAATCGTCAGATTTGTGACGATTTTGTGACGGTTTTTTTCGAGCCTTTTTTTCTCGTTTTTCGACCATTTTTTCTTAGCGCGAGTATTTTTATGATGGAAAAGTGTCGAATCAACATTATTCGCCCGAAAATTAGCCGAAAAATAGCCGAAAAATTTAAAAAATTGAAAATCGTCACATTTGTGACGATTCTATGACGGTTTTTTCGAGCCTTTTTTTCTTGTTTTTCGACCATTTTTTTTTAGCGCGTGCATTTTTTCGAAGGAAAAGTGTCTATGATAATTATAATTATAATTATTTGTATTGTTACAACTCGCAATATTCAGTGTGAGTTGAAGTATACTGTAGATGCGACATGCATTTCGAACGACGTTTCGGAGATTCATTTTTGCACGCGAGTTTGTGTGTTATATTTTAATGGAATTGATTGTCTATTATTGAGTTGAATAATGGAATGTGGTACATATTTGTCATAATGTTGACTTTCAGAATCGTGATCGTTACTGAGTATAAAATGACGAGTAGCGGTGGGGAGGTGTGGGTGCAGTGGTTCACGTGCTGCCTCAGCCAACAAGGCTCTGTTGGTTCACGGGACAAGCATCATCATCATCAACAGCAGCAGCAGCGGCAACGCCTCAGGATAGATCGGAGCATGATCGGCGCCCCCACGAATTTCCAACACACGGGTCACATTGGTAGCGGGGAGCTGGACATGGCCAGCGCTCACCTTCACGCCATCCAGTCCCAAATGCAGGGCAAGGGCGGCTATGAAACTTCCTTTGGCGTTAAGGTACACAAATATACATGCAAGTTGTAACAATATTAATAATTCATGAAAACAATCCCAATATACAATTAACAACTTACACCAATTTTTTATTGAATATGGTTGGGACGAATACATTTTTTATTGCATATTAGGAATCTACGCATACGATTTTGTTATTGAAATTTTTTTCATACGTTTTTCAAACAGTTTTTGAGAACGCTACAGCGTTTTGAAAACGCCGAGTTTCAAAACGTTTTTGGAGAGGGCGCGTAACGTTACAATACTGTTGGACCTCTCCGCCACTGCTGCATTGTGCTACATACTGCTGCACACTGCTGCAGTGGACAGCGAACACCAGCGAGCACGCGTTGCCGCCACTGATGCTGTTGCTCGTTTAACCTAATTATTTCTTGAAAAAATATTTTTGTGTAAAAAAATACTCTTTTCGACTAAAATCAGTATGAAAGTGGAAAAAAAAACAAGAAAATTTTTATTTTTAAACGATTGTTATGAACAAAGTAACACAATTATGAACAAAAATGAAAGTATATACAGTTGTTGAAATTTTGGTTCTCTACAAAACTGCTATTATAAGTTCTGACGTAGGATACAAAGTGCGGAATATATTGGCAAAAAACAAACTCACCCCTATAAAAACCACTCTTCTGCAAGGGATTGGAGGTTGAAAACTTGGATTCAAGTCAGTATCTTATATCGAAAACGACCTGCAAAATTTCAGCTTGTCCATAATTTTTTCCTCTCACTAAATAGTGCAATGTCTCTATTGTAATGAACTTTGGGCGCAGGCTAACGAATGTGGCATCTTCGAGTCCCAATAGTATCGTGACCAATCGTGACTGATCTTGACGTCACGCTACACGGGAGGGGAATGCCTGTCCGAGCGGTCCGAGAATTTTCCGATTTTCGAAGGCATTTTTAATGAACAGTTGATCGCTCAAATCGTATTTTTCAACGGCGTTATTGTTTTCAATGACTAATCTCAGTAACAGAAGTGGTTTTACATTAATTTTCGACAACATGTCCCAACCCTATGGTTTTTCACTGTGCAGCCGCGCACCAACACTTTCGCACTTTTGTGCGAAATACGCGTCCCATTTCTTCGATCACTCACATCTGACAATTTAACATTAATTCCAAAGATTGCATTATTTGCATTTTTGTAAGTTAAATGATGACGAAATACGTTTTGCCATACATGTTCAGAGTACGGAGAGAGTAAGTCTTGCAGGCTCTGGATTCGAAGAGCAAAAAATAAAAGTGGTATTCATTGATCGAAACGAATGTCGCCGGCGTCAATGCAGTTGTCGGCTACTTTTTCGCGGCGCCGATCGAGACCTTGAAAGCAACAAGTAGCTGGCGGGCAGGCGGGGCGGCGGAGCCAGCCTACTCTCGCCTCTAGCGCGAAATTAATTATCGTCCGCGCATCCGTCCCTACAGCCGAGAAACGCGCATTCATTATAACATGTACAATATTCATTAATCATTATTGTTTCGTCATCGTTCCGTCATCATTATTATCCTCGCTAATTATTATATTAACTCAACTATTATATAATATAATAATATTATTATATTATTATATTATCATCCTCGCTGTATGTATCTTTACGCATGCACTGATGAAAATACGGTCTTGCAAGTTGCGTTGGAAATCCGAGCGAAATCTGAAGTCGACTTGTTGATTACCTATTTTCAGCTGCCACGAAATGAAGCTGAAATCTCCATGCAGTGAGACATGACATAATGTTACTCACGTGTTTCATGATACAACAGTGTATTTTCGACTTTTCTTGTGTATTCACCTACGATCAATAACGTAAAGGGGCAACTGGGCTGACGCATCAATAACTATATTTTACACTATAATGATATAAATGCATCGTCATTTTTTCTCAAGTTTGTCATTCATCTATGATAATTTTACGTTCGAAAGCAGAAGATGCAAAATATAATCAATCAATAGACCGAAGATAGTGTCGAAGCAAAAAGCAACAAGAGGGAGAAACGACATTTGAAAGTCGTTGGTAATTTTTCGCAAGTTCGACAGAAGAGAGTTTCTGACAGGAGAATTTTCGAGTCGCGAGATTTTTAGTACCGGTGCGGCGTTGCAACAAGAACACCCAGAATTCATCGATCGTTAGCGTTGCGTTGAAGCAAGTGCAGCACTCGTTAATTTAATTAAAAATCGATTTGCCGGGGAAGGATTCAGTTATTATTTTCAGTCAATCAAGTATCACGCGTATTTTCAATAATTTATCAATAACCTTGGTTTATTTTGTTTGTTACAGGCGTGTTAAGCAGAGGATGTTTACGAGCTAATTGTGATAAACCGCGTTCGGCGCTTCATTTTCGCGTATGATATAATAAGTAGCGTTATAATAAGTATGCGCATTTGCGAAGCAGAATAGTTTATTAAGTCACTATACTTGATTGTGTCATATATTTCATTCTTCTTCCTTCGAAAGATACTGATTCTTCATTTTCAGACGATCAGAGTGCATGCCGTTGGTCACGCAACTTGCCGCGCTTGTTTGATGTTTTCGATCCAATTTAAATATGAACAGATTATTATTTGAAATATTAGTTTTCGAAAAGACGAAAGAAAGAAATTATTTTTCATTTCCTTTCGTCATAAAAAATCTGATAGCGTGAGCGTGAAAATTTAACAAGTGTGAATGAAGGAGATCGCATGGTGGCAAGTCTTCGTAATTCTCGTAATATTTGTAACGGCCGCCTCTGTTAATTTACGCAATATTTTAAGGTAAGCGCGTTCCAGCATGAATGTTATATACATCGTTCAGAGATTACTAGTGATACCAGAGACAACGGCGACTTCAAGTCGACTTCACTTATGATTTAGAAAAACTTTGAGATTATTAACGTTTTTTTATATTTATCTTGATCGCGAGAGGAAACCTTCCCTTTTGAAACTCCTTTTGAGAAAAATAAAACATTTTTACACCTTATCATAAATACTTGTTATTTCTTTTCTCTTATAAAATTATCTATTTGAGAGCTAAGAGCTGTTCGCTGTCATTCGTGAGCCCCGTAAAATAAGGGGGCTGAACGAGTCGAACACCCTATCGCAACATATTGAAAAGCTGTTTATTCGACTCAAAATTTGTCGTAATTTATCTTATAGATTTCACAAATGACATACATATATATATATAAACAGTACGGGGTTCATCGGTAGAATCGGTAGATTTCGCGGAAATTCAAAATTTAGGCTCTCCGATGTCACCGTGGACGATATAAATTTTCGGACGAAGGAATTTCGCAAATTTCGCAGCTGTGTGAAGTTACTAGCGGATAGTGAGTCGTCAAAGATGGAATTGAAATTTACTAAGTGAATTTACTATATGGGTCATTCCATCTGGTTTTACACTCAAATTTTAGATCTCCATTGTGTAGTTTTTTTTCGTTTCTTAGTCAAAAAACATTCGATACGTATTTTTTTTATTATACTTTTCAGGAGTTTTTTCGAAAATATGATTTCTTGACAATTTGACGGTTCCGAAATCGTTTCATTCTCTATTAAGCACTCGTAAGTCGGAACCTGTCAGTCTAATAGAAAAATGAATGGATAATGATAATGAGACAGTAAGATTGAAATTTTGAAAAAACTCGAGAAAGCACGAATCTAATCACTGGTTTTTTTGATAATAATCAATAAATAAATATAGTCATTTCCTCGATTGTTGCATTGTTTATTCATTGTTTACTCGAAAACGGCGCATTTTACGTAAACAGCGAAGAGAACCTTTATGATTCAGGTTAGTCGGCAATGGTTAACAATCACTGGTATTCACACACTGTAGCCACCACTGCGGACTGCAGTGCCAATCTAAATTAAATGTAGGACCCCGAATCGAGGAAAGAATCGATGCAGTATTGTACCGCATTGAATTTAAAAGGGAATCCGGAATCATTGACAATCCGCTTTGTCGTACCACCCCGGCTGGGGAATTTAAAAGTCGCCATCTTGAATGTGTATATAACTTTTTTGTATTGTGATTTATTGTGATTGTGATGTTTTATTGTGTTGTGTTGTTGACAGCTTTGACAGCTCCCTAAGAAAGGTTATTTAGTAAATATACATTTTTATTGTTGTTTAAAATTGGCAAATGATTGTTAATTAATTGCGTGGAGATAATTTTCTCTCTCTCTCTCTCCTTATCCTGCTCATAATTGATGTAAGAAAAAAACGTCATGCACTTTCAAACGTATAAACAACTTACTGTCACAAATTCGAGGGGTATTCAAATGCGGGTTCGAATTCAAATATTTATGTATACCTGCTGCTTCCTGCTGAGCCGAAGAATGCGCTTCACGTAGCGTATCGAAATTGCTTGTCGCGCGTCACCTGCGTAACTTATTCATATAAACAAACTTCTGGCTTCCGTTTTGATTCCAGTGTCGGAGTTTGCTTGAGTTATTGGTACGTGAAATTTATTCATTTGTGTGGTGATTTTTTTCGAGGAAAATAGACAGGCTTCAATGCAATTTATCGCCTCAAAATTGTCAAGGATATAAGGATCGAATTTCAGGACTTTAGGATCTTTAGGTAAGGAACTTTCTCTTCGAACTCTTTTTTGGTAATATTTTTGGCGGATTTTTCTCTGTCATATATCTATAAAAAATTGACGGGAATGTGTTCTTTTCTGGGGAAATTTTAATTTTTTTTTCTTTTTTTGCAACTAGTTTTTGAGACACTCAAAAAATGTACGAAATAATTTTATTGTATTTAAACAAGGGTGTTTTTTTTTCATTTTTGAAAATTTTCAGAGAAATTATTTGCAATTTTTGATTATGTGTGATACGTTTCAATTATTTTTAGAAATCTGAATTTTTAGGATAATCTATAATCATCAAATTTGGAATTCTGAAAAGTGTGAAGAATTCATAAAATATTTTGTCGTAGATCTTTTTTTTGCTTCAATGAAAAAAAGTCACTCTAAAATTCACAAAATTTCCAGGTACTCGAGTAATGCACCCAAAACCATGGAATCCAAAAAATTCCGAGTCGAAGTTTTCATAACTCCCAGAATAAACTCTGCCGACGACGCCAAATTCCATTTGTCCGCCATCCAGGAAACCACCGAACCAAGCGACTCCTCGAAATATGACACCTCCAAAAACCTCCACCCAGAAGAAAAAATCTACGACGAACCTTCACCTCCAGTCGAAACCAAAATTGTCTACCCAGAACAAATCTACGACGAACCTTCCTTCGAAACTCAAAACATCCACCCTGAAAAAAAACTCTACTCCTCCGAAACTCCTAATTTCCAGCTCGAAGAAAAAATCTATGATGAAATTTTCGTCCCCAACATGATCGTGAACAATGAAAAGTACGACAGTCTCTTACAAAACAGCCCGACCAGCAACAATTCCTTTTCCTGTTCGAAATTCGCGAAAAAGTTTCTTCCAAAACCGCCGAAAAGAACCAGCAGTCTGAAACCCATTGACGAAAGGGTGGAGTACCTGGAGGAGTTCTGTCCCCATGGACACAAGAACGGTTGCACGACAGCTTTTCAGCAGCCGGAGGAACTGAGCCAGGAAATTTTCAAGGACAACTGGCTGCAGAAGTTGCAGGCTCTGAGGCAAAGGGAGGCGCTTTTGAGGGACAAGGAGATGGCCCTACAGAGTCAGGAGCGACTGCTGTTCAAGAAGGAGAGGCAGCTGAGGATTTTGGAGAGGTTGGTCAAGGACAAGATGAAGCAGATCGAGCTCTGGCTGAAGAGATGCGGCAGCGTCCAGGGTTTGGGGTGAGAGACCTTGATTAGGCTGGTCCTTATCAACATTGATTTTTGTATAATCAAGACACTTAATTATTTATTTATAATTTCGAAAGTTTAAAATTTGAAGTTGAAATGACACAACATTTTATTTCTAGGTACGAAAGGAGTTCGGAATCGGGCATTTCCAATGGGTCCAAGGTCGAGGGCGCGGATTACATGATCAATTTTCAGCACATCTACGCGGAAATTAAAAATCCACCGAATTCGACGAGTTCCTTAGTTCCCGAGCTGTTGAGGGGCGGAGGGGGGGAGGGGATCGGGTTGGCGGAGAGGCCCAGTAAATTCAGTACTAGTAGTTTTAGGTATAATTTTTTTCTTGATAGGTACTGTTTGTTACTATTTACTTGAATAGCTATTATGTTGTTGTTGTTATTTTTGCAAATTTGTCATTGACGAAGAATTCCAAGTTTCTATCGCAAAATTGAAAACATTGGTTAAAGTGTTGAAAAAATGTAATTTTTTTGTTTCACTATAGTTTTATTTATGTCACGGTCAATTATTCAGTACAAATAGTATTTGTTTCACTATAGTTTTATTTATGTCACGGTCAATTATTCAGTACAAATAGTATATTAGGAAACACAAGTTTGAAGTGCATTTTTCAAACTCATTGTTATAAATTTTTATAATTTGAAAGAAGCTTCATAAACCAAAAACTACTCGACAAAGACAAAAAAATTTAGCTGTTCACAATGTACAGTCTTTTTTGGGATTTTTCACTGTTAAGTAAAAAATAATAAATAAACATGCATTCAAAACCAATGGAAAATTATGTATAATGTAAAAACTTTTTCAATTTTCCAGATCAAAACCCAGACCAAAACCCCGATACGACGACATGGACTCAACTCTCTCAGCTGACATCGGAGACTCATCTTTTGTTCCAACCTCCCAAAAATTCAACCCCCATATTTTCAAAAAACCACTTGCATTTTCTCGACCAAAAAAGGACGAACCCCATCATTTTCAAGAATCCAAAATTTTAAAAAAAGTTAGCGACAACATCCTTGTCGCCCAAAACAAGGAAACGAAATTTCAGAATTATGGAGTCATCGATGATCGACTGGACGCAAAATCTAAATGCTTGACGGAGAATGATTCTTCGAGCAGCAAAAAATCATCGAATTTGGACTCGGATTCCGGGACGAGCACGTTGAAAACGAAGAGCAGAAAAAGTTGCAAAAATAGACCAGCTTCATGGAGCGCCGAAACTGACGATTGGTTGCAGAGGAAACGGCAGGAATATAACATGTCGATGAGAAAATCATCAGTGGTGAAGAGGGAGAATAAAGAAAACGACGATTTTCCAAAGGGTAAGGAAGAGAAAAAAGAAACGAAGAAAAAAGAGAAAGGAAGGAAATTCATGATTTTTCGATGATTTTTATGATGTCATTGATTTTATTTTAATAATGTAATTCGCGGAAAAATTGCAGTTTTGCATGCGAAAAATGTGATCGATTTTTTTTCAGTAGTGGAATAATTATTTTTTTTTGTGTGCAAAATCTTACGTGAAAAAATTGGTCACTTTTTACATGCAAAACTGGCATTTTTTTTAGAGTTACAGGAAAATGGATATTTTATGGTGCTACATAGACATTTACTGTTTGTAATCAAGCTTGTTAGGGCAAAGTTGTACTTTACAGCAGCAGAAATTTTTTATATTTTGTGAGTTTTCAATTAGCGATAAGAAATTTCGAAGATTGCATCTTAGACTTTTTGGTTTTGGAAATATAAATTTCCTGTTTTTGCAGTCTTTGAATTTTCGAGTTGCATGTTTTTCATATTAATACTTTACTCTTGAGTATTCCAGTTCTGAAGTATTCAATAAATGATCCATTTTCATTTGCTGAAATTTGAAAGTCTGAATTTTGTTAATACTTTCAACATTCACGTTGAATGACTGAAATTTTTATTTTGATCAGTTTTTTTGATAAATTTTTCATTCCTAGTTTTATAATCCTCTTTTGAGATTTTTCCCGGTATAACTGGCAAATTATTCTGTGATTCCCCTGTACTTTTCCAGATCATTATTTTACCCTTGTTACACAACATAACTCATTGTAAATATCTCCTAAAATTTTATACAACTATAGTGTAATTTTTGATTAATTATCAAAATAGAAAATGGAATATACAAACCATGCAATTTTTCACTTATAATTACCTAACCCTACAGTTTTTTCCAATTAGGTTACATTATCTACCAAAAATTGAAGCAAAGAGATTTATTTTTTTTTGCTTTTTGCATTCTCTTTTTTGCAGAGTTTTCCAAATCTGCAATTTGAAAGTAAGTTCTGAAGTGCAGAATTCAAAATTCCATAATGAAAATTGAGACATTTGAAAATCAAATTCAAATCAATGTAAAAATTCATCAATTTTTAGTTTCTCAAGAAAATAAAAGACAAAAGTTCAACCATTGAAAACTAATTTTCAAATCAGATAAAAGTGAAGGACAATCAAAAATATATGATGGAAAAAAGTTTATTGGGCTGCTTGACTACATATTTGTGCCCAGGTCAACATTTACGCCAGGGTCGAACGTGGCCAAGAAGGAGGTTCACCAGGTTTTAACGTTTTTCCGTACAATTTTGATTTGTCTCTGTATTCAGTGGTTCGGCGGACCTCCATTTTATGCACAGCTTTGCCAATGAAATAGCCAATCATAGGAACAGTCATGAGCATATACTCCTTGGCCCAATTAATTTTGGGGAGAGGAGCAGCCATCTTGGATTAATTGTTTTCCAAGGCACGGCTCTTTTTGTATTTTCGGGTGTGATTCCAATCTGCGAAAATCGATGAGCCAGTGAAAGTCGGGAAAAATACCACCACTGCGTATCTGCTGTACAACTGTTTGAATCGATTCCAAATTGCTCCCATCAAACTGAAAAAATTTACAAAACTCTCATTTTTTCGGTTCACAATATTATAAATTGTAATTTTACGATGTCTGGAATCGAATGACATCATATTGTTATGCCATTCTCGAATTTTAAAAATTTCGGAGTCATTTCACACCGATTTCTAGATTATGTATCATGTAGGATTGTATCAGATTACATAACTTGTCAAAAAACGAAAGTAATAAGTGGAGATAACAAGAAACCGAAAATAAGGGGATTCAAGATAATTAAAAAATGCGTTAACATCGTGTCATCATCTTTTTTGCTTGTTTTAAATAACGTCGATGTTAGAGCTGCTCCCAACTACTCCCGTCATAATTTCTCAGTATTTTTGACGACTCAAACATGCGTTATTCTACACATTTTAGTAGAAGGTTAGATAAAATGCGAATTTTCATGTGAATATACTCAAAATAAACTGTCAAACTTACATTTTATTGCATATTCACGTTAAAACGATCGAAACTTATCGCCAAAACAATAATTTTGACAATGACAATTTATGACAATATTGATATAATTGAGTGTCTATTCGTACCCACCCGTCTCGGGACGGTTCGGCAATCTTCGGGCCCGTTTCGTCAGCTCACCCGTACGTCCAGGGGTATGACACGGGCTGACTTTGCATACGTAACAGCGTCCCGAACTATCGATTTCGCTTCTCTTTCTAGCATCAAACAAAACATAAGCTTGTCTTTGTTGCGTGGCATAACTATGCTACGAGTTCGGAACGCTGATACGTAAAACGGTGACCAACTAATGTCCCGATCGGAACTAAACCGCCAGGGGCGCTGACCCGATGTTGCCCGAGAGAAAAGTATCGAACCTCTCTCTTTACGCTCTCG
>JAPYZK010009348.1:0-11069 GCA_030522785.1 Platygaster equestris | reverse complement strand
TGGGAGAAAGAGGAGATTCCTCGAGCGTGGAGATTGCCTCACGAGCGTAGCGAGTGTGGCAACACGCGAGTGGAATCTCCTCTTTCGACCAATAGTCGCCCACAATATTTTATTCAACAACCGCGAGGAATATCTGATTTCACGGCCCTGCTGAGAGGGGGGGAAATAATGGGTTACCTGATTGATTGACGCAACAATCGCCCTTAGATCTTTGATACGTACTTTAGGGAGTTAAAAACTAATTATCCCTTTCGTTGCTTTGATTTCCATCGGGATTGATTATGACTGTTTTCGACACTTTTGTAAACAACAAAAAAAACATTGCAGCAATACACAGTTTTGTAATTTTTAGGTTAGGGTTAGGGAGTTTGACGTTTCGATATATGTCGAGTCACTTGTCCGCCATCTTGTTTCCATTATCCGTGCGTAAATGGTCGCTAAACTGAGCGTGAGTGAATAAACAGCTATAGGTCGTTAAGATGAGCGTGGGTGAACGAGTTCATCGCTCGCATGCCATAACAATTGGGTAATCCATTATTTCGTCCACTCTCAGCAGGGCCACGGAATTACATATTTCTCGCGGGTGTTGATTAATAGTTCATTGTTGTGCGAGCTGGCATTGGTGATTTAGACGAAATGAAGGGTTGTGGCACGAGGCGAAGGCGAGTACTGCAATCATTTCGTCAAAATCGACAATTGCCAGCGTGTGCAACACAGTACTTTCCTTCACGATGGCCGAAAAATACACTCAAAGTAAGAATTTTGAGGTTAGAGTGAAGAAAAATACTTTTCTGGATTGCTACAAAAAGTACTGATTTGAATGGGTAAAACGTACCGCAGATGTAGCAAACAAGTTTCCCCTGAGACCCATACGTATATATGCACATATACATATATGTATATCCGTCCGTACGTGACCGAGCAGATGAAGAAGCATGCCTAATCGTGTGCTGCATATTCAACGCCTTGAATAATTACTTAATCACGTCGAAATTCCACTGCGTTCACGTATCGCTGTGTCCAAAGACACGTTTCTTATTTTCCCGTCTTATCTTTTTCGGGAAATCGGGATAATGCCGCCGCGAAAATAAGCTCCTCGTGAAATAATTTCGACGCTCTCGCGGACGTGAGCTGCATGGCTTCTTGGCCGCGGGTTTATGCGGGTCGTTGGATGTTTTGTGGCAACAATTCCGAATATTCCCTCGGGAAGGAATTTTTACTGTTCCGGAATTTGATGGTGCAAAATTAAAAGATTTCAGGAGAAGGATTGAGTAATTACATTCTGATTAGGATGGAAACAAAATTTGTCCCGCGTATCTCGAGCTGGAATTTTTTCTACTCAAGTCGTGGAAACTTCAACTCGAATTTCCCCTCCGGAAAAAGACAAATAATTATGTATTCTCGACATCCGAAACAAATGTTTCCCCAAATCCTCAAGTACTTTGAAAAAGCTTCCTCTCATAATCCAATGCTCCATTCAGCGAGACAAAAAAAAGCCCGAGACGAAAATAATGATCAAAAAAATCCACGCGCTTTTCCTGCGCGAAGTACTTTCTGTGCGAAGCGTCGCAATTAAACGGGAGTTTCAACAGTTGGTATTACAAACGGAAAAGTTTCCGCAGTCGAGAACGGGGCTGCTTTTTCGACAACTTTGACTCACACCCGGCAATTAGTTCGGGAGGGAAAAAAAAAAACATTGTCCGGTCTGATATTATCTGCTTTCGGCTGCAATTACCCGTGGAAGTTTCTTCGAGAAATGCGAAATATTTGCAGTGAATTGTTGGCGTTTTACGGGGAAAAGCCATTGGGTAAATTGTTGCGTTTCCGACTGTTACATTTCAGATTAAGGACGTTTCAAGAAACAATTCCCGAGTTTGCTTTAGCACACAATGTGTGCGGGTGTGTTCAGTAGCTAGCGAAACGGAGTCAATTTGCATAAAATGTTGTTCAGTGCATGATGACCGGACGGGGAATTTTGGAGCCTTGTTCAATTTTGCGTGAAGAGTTTACTTGAGGTATTTTTTTTTTAAATGGGGTTACCAATTAACGTTTTCGAATTTGTTGATCATGAATTGTTGAGTAGACAAATTTGAAATCTGACATTTTTCAATTTTAAATGTATGATATTTCTAAATTTCCGAGTCAATCTCATTATCAAACATGTAAGCTCGGAAATTCGCTTCAATTTTGTTAAATTTGGAAATCGCAACACAATAAAATTCGAATACTCAAAAATTCAAAAATTACAAACTTACGAAAATTTGAAATGTCTAAAATGTATAAGATTGAAAAATCGGAGTTTGAAGCTCAAATTTGGAAATTTCAAAATTTCCGACTTAATCTCATTATCAAACATGTAAACTGGGAAATTCACTTCGATTTTTGTGAATTTCGAAATTGCAATGCAATAAAATTCGAATATTCAAAACTTAAAATAATAAACCTGTGTACTCACAAAAACAGTACAATTATATGAAATTTCCAATATTTCCAATAATATTTAAATTTTTGAAAATGAAAAGCTTCTGAAAAATTTAAAAACTTCACAAAATGTTTGCAAATTTCGAAAATTCGATAATTTTCATAATTCCAAGAATATTTGTAACTTTGACAAATGTCGACCATTAACAATTCGAGACTCACGAATAATGCTGATTCTGAAAAATTCCTCGGAATTTTAAATAATTTGAAAATTTCCCAAACATGAAAAATCCTGCAAGCTACGGAATGTTAAGTAGTTCAAATATTTCGAAAATTTCAAGATTCCGAAAACTGAAAATTTCAAAAATGTTCGGGTCAAAACTAAAGAGGTGGCAATATATTATACAATAAAGTTACAAGAAAATTTCCATTGACCCTCAGAACATTTCAGTGTTACTTCAAGACCGAGAAATAATAGAGATGAAGAATTAGACCCATTGGAATCAGTAGATTCTTCGAGAGACTGTGATCTTTTCAGATTTCACAAAAATCAAAGCTTCTTCAAGATTCTCATGGTACATATCGAAATTTCGATGCAACCGAACTTGGGACCGTTTTGGCCGTTGGAGGTCCGGATGAATGTCTTCAGAGCGCACGAGTCCGATCTAAATAACGCGAAAAAATAACGACCGAACAAGCGTTGGGCCGGCTTTGATCGGCCGCTTGCGAAACAGCGGTTATTCGCTCGGTTTGTGTGTAACGAGGTTTCATAGCGAGCTGATACAGTCTATCGAGTGCCGGGGCTAAATTGCACTAAATGGCCATGGTGTTATCGGCGCGCTTGCTAATATAAAGCAACCGCAATGAGGCCGGCTCTCGGGCTCAGTGATTGTGTCGCTGCGCGCTTATTATAATGGACGTCGAGCCCGAAAAATCGAAGGCTCTTAATCTGCATTTTTTAGGGATTATTTACGTGTCTCCTGGGATAGGAAGCACGGATCTAGTGATCGATTGTAGTTTTTATGGAATCAGTGAATTATTTACAAGGATTCGTTTTTTTATGAGGTCGGTTTTACGGAAGTTTTTCAAATTTTCGATTTTCATGAAGTGGTTTTATGGGAGCTTTATGAAAAAAATTTTTTATGAAATCTGTCATAATTTTCATACAATATATCTTTTTTTTTCGAATTTTCGAATTCTGAAAAGTTCGAAAATTCCTTGAAGTTTGAAAATTTTCAAAATCCCCTAAACTTTGAAATTCTTCGAGATGATCGAAAATCTTGAAAAATATTTCAAAAATGTTCCGACTCAACAGAAGTTTCTCAAAATTTTATAAACTTGTGAAATTTCCACAATTTTCAGAATAATGAAAACTGCCTTAATACTCAAAAATTTCGGAACTTTTTATAATCTCTGAAAACTCTTAAAATTTTTGGGATTCTGAAAATTGTCCAAATACTCAAAACTTTCGAAATGTTCCAAATTATCGAGTTTCTCGAAATGTGACGAATTCGTAAAATTTTTGTAATATCAAGAATTATGAAAATATTCAAATTTTTTAGAATTTTCAAAACTGTAACAAATCTCTGAAATTTATGAAAATTCCAAAATTCTCGTTCTTTTCAAAATTCCAATAATTTCCCAAACCCTCAAAATACTTCAAACTTCAATAATTCTCAAAATTGTTAAAAATATTGAAATGTTAAAATAAAAATATTCCAAATTATTAAGTTTCTCGTAATGTCAGAAACTCGTAAAATTCTCGTTATTTCAAGAATTATAAAAATATTGCGAATTTCCAGAATTCTGAAAATTTTCTTAGAACTTCGAATTCTCAAAATTGTTAAAATTTCAAATAATTCCAAACTTCCAAAAGCTCGTAAAATCCTCGAAATCCCCCAAATTCTGACAATTCCCAAAATTGTCAAAAATCTTGAAATGTTAAAAATGTCAAAAATCATCAAGTATCTCTAAAACTTTGACACTCGTGAAAATCAGTACTGGTTCACAATTTTTTTCGAAATCCACTTTTTTGCAATGTGCTAGATTTTTCAAATTTTCCAGAATTTCGGGAGAGCGGAGGGGGGGTGGGGCTTCAGCCCCCTCCCTGTCTACGTGCTTATCGAATTTCAATCGACTACATGCAATTCGTAATTAGCTAATTGGAATGATCCCTTCGAACATCTCTGACTACAATCACCTCCAATCCCCCAAAAAATCGAAAACCACGATCGATAATAAACTCGCTATCCATATTTGCATCTGCCATTATTCCAAGTACGGAATGAAAAATGCACATCAGAATGGCGTCTGAAATTGCACCTGACAAATATCCTCGAACAACATGAAATCAAGATCTGATTATTCCAGACACGCGAACGCCAAATCACTTTTGTGGCGCGCGTTACAACTAATGCGCGTAATCGAGTAACCCCGGAACACAAATTTCCCGAGATTTTCGCTTCTCCTTGTACAAACAACGTTTGCGAAACTCCGCTCTCGACGCAATCCCGCAAAACGCATTACAACTAATGGCAGCGGGCGATACTCGTTCGTCGAACGGTCCCGGGACCATAAATTTCCCATATTGCCTGCATCGCGCATAAAGATCTCTCGCGTATACTTTCCGGAGGTGAATTTATCATTTCGCCGTTGTGCGCGACGCAAGAATGATCGCTCTGGTCATTTTTTCCGTTTTTTTATGATGAATTGGGACACTCTTGAATTTGCAAGTTGGCGACTCATTTTTGTTCACTGACGATACCTCAAGTTTTTGAAACGTAGGAAACTAGAGTAATTTGGATTTAACTCAACGTAACTTGAAGCTAATTACTAGGGTTAACATTATAAAAATTTTGGGAGTTCTTTCACATTAAAGTCATAATCATCCAAAAAATTCCCGAAATCTCAAAATTCACTTTCAGATTTTTCTTTTCAAAACAAAACTTCATACAACTCCAAAAATGAGGATTGAACAGCAAAAAAAATTACTTCCAACTTTCGACAATATGGATAATCATAAATAATGCAAAGTTGCTCTTCCAAGTTCTATTCAAAAACATTAAAAACAAGCTCGAGGTTTGGTTTAATCAATTTGAAAACTAGGATATCGATTGCAAATTTTTCCCCATAATTCCCTCGAAGCGTGGCGTGCTTAGGGCAAATCAGATGATATCTTAACGAGAGCGGTCAAAGTGAAAGGTGGCGAAATGGCACGGGGCGAAAAACAAGGATGGAAGCTCGCAGAGTTGGCGCGAGAAAAGGACGGAAATACGAAAAAAAGTTGGAAGAAACGTCACCCCAAGACAAACAAACCTTGCAACCATATCATTTCACCCGGGACATTTTTAATTACGTGAAAAAAGCGCCGCAACGTTTTGCCATCGCGCGAATGCGCGACTTTCGCAATAATGGAAAAAGATTTCCTTCGCGGAGTTTGGCCGCTTTTTATCGCGGGACAGTGTAAACCTTTCTTCATTATTGCGCTACTCATGTTTCATTTTGAGGTGGAATTTTCATCCGTCGACTAATTTTCATCTTCTTTTCGTGGTTACTTTCATCAATTTGTTTACTGAGGAGGTTTTGTTTCTTTTGGGCATGAATTGGGCGAATAAGATATTACTTATTGAAAACTAGTACATAAGGAAAAAGCGTCGTTGATTTTTTTAGTATTTTGAAGATTGATGAAAATTTTCCAAGTGATTGTAGTTTTTCTGAAAACAGATCTTATAACAATTTTTATAAACATTTTTCATAAGGTTTTTATAAAAACTAGAATTTCACACGAGAAATACAGAAGTTCCACAAAATTCAAAAACGTCATAAATTTTCGAATTTTTGGAAATATAGTCAAATTATCGCAAATTCAACATTTTCAAAATCTTACAAGATTTTCAAACACCCAACCCCACTCAAGCATGCATTAGTTTTCAGCCGGGAAAAACAGGTCAATTTTTCCCCCCCCTTTATTACCATCTCCAGTTTTTAATTAAAATTCATAATCGCCCCCCCCCCCCCCCCCCCAATTTCACTCAATTAATACACTGCAAGCAAACATTCACCTGCTGAATTTCCACTTCCAAATTAAACTCAGTAAACCCCACCCAAAATTATAGATTAAAAACAGGATAATTAAGAATAATTTTTCTGTTTTCCAAAGTCGCAGTTCGCAAGACGAAATAAATAAACGTAATTACTCTAGTGAAGCTCTCGGGAAAAGTTTATATCATAGAATTAATTATTCCGTCAAAGCGTACTTCACAAATTATAAGCTTTCAAAGTAACGCACTGGAAAAGCTCTAAAAATAAAAAAAAGAGCTTTACACGCGGATATACACCGGAAAAGGAAACAGCGCCGTGTTTTTTCCCCTACAAAAGAAACATACAAAACTTTTCGATCGATCACATGTCGAGTCATAACTTTTTTCTATAGAACTCCGCGCATAACAATAGGACGCTTGCTGGAAAATTAACTACGAACTTGGAGTCACTGGATTTGGAGCAATAAATTAATTATTCGATGAAGTGAGAACAGTTGATAAATAATATATGATACAAATGTGAAGTTATATAATATGTGATAATAGTGTAATTATAATAAATAATAAGTGCATCATATAACAGACTGTACGAAGTGAAGAATTCATGAAACATTGAAATAGATGCCTGCATTGTGGGGAAAATGAAATAATTTCAGGAAAACGATTATAAATGTATATTAAATTTTCCAATCAACTGACAAACCAATTTAATTACGCGTGATCTCGGCAAATAATTTGATCAAGTTTCGACTCTATTCCGAGCGAATCAATAATCGCATGAGTTTTCGGAGGAGAAATTTTACGAAGATCCAATTTCTTTTTCAGGAAGCATCTCCGATATTTTATCGGTGATCGAGAACAGCATTTTATGTACAAGTACTCAGAAAATAAATGAAAGTATCTACCTTATGCTGCAACGTAGGGTTCCTGAAGTTCCGCAAACTGTAACAAAAAAAAGTTTACAATAGATATTGGTTTTCTGCGATTTTGTACGGTGTTTGCATATCTGTTCGTTCGTTTGTTCGTTTGTTTTTTCTTTAACGAATTTCAGGAGATTTCATGTAAATTTTAGTCGGTTTCGTTCCTCATATAGATGGAATTTTCTCGCTTTTTCGAATTTGGAATATTATTGGGAACAATCGTAATTGTTCGGGATTTTTTATTATTCGATGAATTTTTGATGTAATCTAGAGACTTTCAGAATTTCTTGTTTTTTATTTGAAATCTTCACCTCCTCAAGAAATTCTCGAGAAAGTCAGAGTATTCCAAAACATTGTGTCTACCCAACCATACTTCACTTATAGTGGGGGATCTAGGATTCAATCCTGGGAGGGGGGGGGGGGGGGGTTGGGTTTCTCGACTAAATTTTTGAAAAAGGGAATAACGATTATTGATAAGTATGAGTGACACTTCATTTACAGATTTAGACTTACTTTACAATTCAGAGTTAGAGAGTTTTTGTTATGTCGAAGATGAAATTTTTCAATTTGGCTTCAATTAATTAATTAACTGAATTGAATCTAATACATTAATGACGAAATTTTTAGATAATAATTCTAAAAAACATGTATTTTTGGAATTTTTGAAGTTTTAGACATTTTCAAAGTTTGGAAATTTTGCAGTTTCGAAGTTTGAAAGTCCAGAAATATTGAACAATATTTTTAGATTTAAAAGCTTTATAGAAACGTTTTGAGTTTATAATGAACTGCGGAAATTCTAAAAACAGAATTTCCTATTTTTTGAAGTTTAAAATTGCATGATTTGATATCATTTACGTGTATATTTCCTTATTTTAGTATTTTCATTAATGGATTCCAGTTGTGCAATGTATTAACTTATTGATTTTTCGATTTTTGTGTACTTTAATCATATTTGAAAAAAGGAGAAGGTCTGATAAATTAAACTTTCGAATTTCAGAATTTGTACCTGTAATCCAGAATCTCTGAAATTCCAAGTTTTTAATTTTAGGCTTTCAATTAATGAAATTTTAAGATCCAGAGAATTTGAGTGATTTTGTTTGCAAAATTCAGAAGATGTGAACTCAAAAATGACTTGCTAAGAAAGAGAAATTTCGCTCTGTTTGGAGTTTGAATTTAGGAATGAAGATAATTTAGAATCGCGATGAATCCAATATTTTGTTATGATATAACATTCGATATATAATGATAATAAATTTGAAATTCAAAAATTTTGAGGGAAAAAAAATATATTTTATTTTAAGTTAAAAAACTTTTTAATACGTTTTCGAAGATTAGAAAATTCGGTAAAAATGAAGATTCAGAATTATATTGTAATTTTGACGATTCATACTCGCGAAAAATCTACATTTGAATGTTCGAAACTTTAAATCTAAACATTTCGAAATTTTAGAACACTTTTTCAAAAACAGTGGAATTTTGAGTAATTCAAAATTTGTTATTCCGAGAATTCCAAATCCCTAAAATTTCATTTTACATATGAAATGTAAGAATTTTGATTTCGGAAATATTAAGTATAAACAAATTTTACATTCGGCAACTTTCAAATATTTTTGCGAACTTCGAATTTATGATTCGTGATTTTAGAATTCAAGACCTTGGAAATTCCACTTCTCAAAGTTCGAGATTCATCTCCAAAATTTTAAATATTAAACGACTTCTTTCATTCAGAAACTTTCGAATTCATTATATATATTACACTATACTGAAACAATAAAATCTGAAAAATTCATAATTAAAGATCGCCAACTTCGAGAATTCAAAATCTGAAAAATTGATTGAAATACATTCCTGGTTATTTTAGAAATTCAGATTTTCAGGACTTTCGGGGAATTCCCCCCCCCCCCCCCCCCCCGGATCCACCACTGTTCACTTATAAATTCTCCAAATTTCTTCTATGAAATATGGGAAAATGTCACTTCCTACGTCATCAATATTTTTTTCGTACGTCCGCAACTAATTCGCACACCGTTGTAATTAAATGGAACGCTGGAAAATGAGATTAATTAATACAGTAAAATACAGCGTGACGCACACTTGCTCGGTAAGTGCATCAAGGTCAATGGTCTTTAATTAACCTTACTGCAGCAAGATAATGCACGATTGTGTTGACGCTGTTTGTTCGCCCTCAATAGTTTAGCGCCGCGGTCCCAACTTCCCAACTTCGCCAGATGTTAACGACCACGAAACTTGTCCTCATTCAAAACTCGGGCGACTGTTCCGAATGCTACACAATTGTCGCGACCTCAAGACGTTTGTTCCCCCCGACAAGCCTAGTTCCGCGTTTCGATCCTCCACCGAATTGGGAAAGTTGACAGATTTCGCGGGCGAATCGAGTTGGGATTCGCGAATTTGTGGATTTTTCGAAATAAATAGTTTCAGGACAACGACAGAATTTGTCTGGAATTTTTAGGGGACAAATTTTCTCACGTTGGAAAAAAGAAAAGTTGACTTTTCCTATCACTAAATCATTTTCCGCGTCGCGACGCGAGGAATAATGCTGTTAAAGTTTCGAGATAAGTTCAAACTGCCTTAACTGTAACGTAGTATTCACTGGGCATTACGAAGTTTCATCGTGTTTTTTGCCGGGTAATATGCGAAACACGGAACTTTTTACGCGACCCCTTTTTTCAGCTCTCGTGTTGCGACGCTGACAATATGGAGAATTTTGTCCCTTGATTAGTGTGGTGAAATGGGGAGTCAGGAAATTTTTCGGCGCTGCATTAAAGTGAATTGGAGGCTTTGTTTTTGTTACTGGGGAGAGGGAAACTTTTTCACTGGGAACTGGAGGATGATGTTTGAAAAGTTTCAGGTGGAATGTGAAATGATCGTGTGGTCGAGTCATAGATTTTCACCGGATTTCAAAATGATAAGAATTTGTGAATTCGAGAGCTCTTGTCCTATAGGATAGATTTTCGAAACTTGGAGAATGTATTTTTTATTTTTTTTGAACTGCAGGTTATGATTTTAGAATTTTCAGAATTATTGGTAAAAATTTTTGAGTGTCACAATTTCAGTTTTCCCTTTTCTGAATTATTATAAAATACAATTTATTTATGAATTTTGGAATTAGTATCGTAAGATCGAAAAATCTCTAACTTCGAATTCATAAATTGCGAATTCATAAATTTTTTAAGCGATTCTCAATTATGAAAAACCTCAAATATAATTCGGTAATTTTTATTCTATAGTCCAATTTCCAAAGTTTTGAAATTTTCGATAAACTTGATAATTTTTAACATTTCAAGATTTTCGACAATTTTGGGAATTTTCAGAGTGTGGAGGAATTCGAGAATTTCAGATGTTTTTAGAAGTTTGAAAAATTTTGAAATTTCAAAAATTCTGGAAATTTCGAAGTCGTAAAAAAGTTTCAAAATTCGAAAACTGCATAATATTTTCATAATTTATGAAATCACGGAAATTTTACAAATTCTCAACATTTCAAGAAACTTAATAATTTGGAATATTTCTAACACTTCAAAATTTCCAACAATTCTAAGAATTTCCCAAAATTGAAGTATTCCAAGATTTCCAAAAGTTATTGGAATCATAAAAACTCGAAGACTCTCAAAATTTCGTAAATTTATTTTTGAAAACGTATTCCCCATTTTTTTCTCAAATTGCAGGTCAT
>JAPYZK010009340.1:0-12705 GCA_030522785.1 Platygaster equestris | reverse complement strand
TATTGGTGATGCAAAGTCGACTCGGCTGCCTTCGGCAACTTTCGCCTCGCTTTACAGGCGATGAAAATCGATCATTCAATAAAGGGATTGTGAAAAAAACATTTGAAGTACCAATTTTGAAGTTAGAGTGAGGAAAATGTGTATTATTTTCAGATATCTGCAGTTAAATATGTTCTCTTTACTTATAACTGTGCAAAGACGAATTTCCCGCAATTTTGACTCTTGAAATTCGAAGTTCTTAAGTGAAGGTATCAATTTTCCAAAATTACCGCAATGTGTAAAAGATTTAAAAAAACGTTTCGTTCCAAACGCAAGTTGACACAGTTTTTACGTTGCATCGCATGAGTGCTGAACACGGTCGGGAATTTACGAGATAGCTCTGCCAAGCCCCCCCTTCACCCCTTTCATCCCACTCAACAGGTGGCCGTTCTGCCCCACTTCTCCATTGTAATTTATAATTTAATTGATTTATGTCCACCCGCGCATAATACTAGGCATTTTGGGAAAATCGCTACGCTCCTAATGCGACCGTAAATCAGTCCGAAGGCAGGATCAGAGTCGTGACAATGTTTTGGGCCGCGATGATTGTCGGTGTAAACAAGTGACGGGAAAATGATCCCCGAAATATCGGAAAGTGCATTGGAAACTGAGCGGAAAATTCTTGGAAAAATTCTCGGGAAAAATGCGTAACGGGTTGAGAGCAAGGATGAGTCCTTGCGGAACAGGAGATTTATGGGTTTGACAATCTTTATGTGTTTACGGTTGATTCGTTGTAATCGGAGTATACTTTTTTCGTAGATTTCCAGTATTTCTTGGAACTTGCTAGATTGTCTATAAGTTTTGATAGAATTTCAAGAAATTTAACGTATCAAAATATTCGGAAGATAATCTGAAACATCCAATAAATTTTGCAATGCTCTATATATTACATTATTAATTCCAAGAGATTCCACAAAGTTGGGAATTTTTTTAAATCCATTCCAATCACGGAAAATTTCCAAACATGTCTAAACATTTCCGTAACTTCCGAAAAAATCTAATAATCCACGTTATGTTCGTTCAAGCTGTTACAATCTGCTGGAATTCATAAAATTATGAAATAATTTCCTTAAACTCAATAAAAAAACTTGCTGTCAATTTGTCCTAATGTCTAAAAATTCACAAAATTTTCAATGTTTTAAAAATTAAGAAATTTTCACCTCAATAATAACCCACTTAACGTCGACAATTTTCAAGTACCAGGCCCCGGCAATCTCAGCAACGACGTGCGATCGAAACCCGATAAGCGAAAAATCCAATCCGAACGTGATTCGCGGCAAAAGTTCTAATGACCCTCCCCTCTCCCTTAATTCAAGCTCGGTACATTTTCTTTCCTGGCCGATCACGAATATTTGTAGATAAGCCTCGGCAATTTCGGAGTATCAGTTTTCTAATTCGCCTCGGCGGCGCTCGAATGAATAATGGGATCTTGATTAATTGTTGCCATCGAGAGTAACGAAATTCGACTTGCTGATACCCGGTCGGGCATATTGAAAAGGAGCTGCAACAAGTGCAACGGAAAAACCGCGTCAACTATAATTCACGTCGGAACTGGGAATATTCAACTAGTTTTCAAGAAGTTATGTTCGTTAAATTGAATCACTGAGAGAACGGGTTTGGTAGAACTTACTAAATTTTAGAAAATTTTCCGTGATCGAAGTATTTCAGTTTTAAACGAAAGATATTGTAATCTTGGTGTTCATTTTTTCAGAAAATGATGTAATTATGAGTAAAACAATCATTGAAATATGTCTAGATTGTTATCCCCCACTGCAATCACGCAAACGACATCCATCTATCAAAAAATTCGCTCATTTCCAGCATACCTCCCCCTGAAATTCTTCGCCGAATAGTGCCAACCCCTTCACCCCGAATGACGTGGATGACTCAAGACCCAAGGCCCACTAAAGTGACACCCGCGTTTTTCATCACTCTCTCGTGTTTCCAAAAACTCCGGGGTGTCTCCCGTCTACAACTATTTGATGCACCTATAAATGATGCGTTTCACGGATGCTGCATGAAATGACGTGAAAAGAACTCGAAACGCTCTTACTGATGGAATTCGTTATCGACTTCAATCAGTATCAAATATCGTAGTATTCGATAGAAAAAAATACACATTTTTATCGTTAATCGAAAAATACGCATTGTTCAATCAGACATCGTACATGCAGTAATGACATTTTGAATATAATATTCTCGTTACCTTTTAATAACTGAAGTACTCTGCACGATTTAAAACTCCGGCAGGCATGGCAGTTTTTTGACTCGCCTGAAACAAAAAAAAATGGTTGGAATCAGTGAAAACTTTCATTGGCCGGTTTTCGAAACCTCAAAACCACTTGAATATTCACTCTAAATTGATCATATTACAGTAAGGGAAGGTGCCCTTGTTTAGGACACTTTTTGTTTTTCGTCAGTATGAATATAGTGCGACCAGTGGGAAAAAGAGGAGATTCCTCGAGCGCGGAGATTGCCTCACGAGCGTAGCGAGTGTGGCAACACGCGAGTGGAATCTCCTCTTTCGACCAATAGTCGCACGAAATATTTTATTCAACAACAGCGAGAAATATATAATTTCCCGGCCCTGCTGAGAGGGGGAGAAATAAAGGGTTACCTGACTGATTGACGCAACAATCGCCCTTAGAGCTTTGCTACGTACTTTAGAGAGTTGAAAACTAATTATTCCTTTCGTTGCTTTGATTTTCATCGGGATTGATTATGCATGTATTCGACACTTTTGTAAACAACAACAAAAACATTGCAGCAATACACAGTACATCTTGTTTCCATTGTCCATGCGTAAACGGTCGCTAAACTAAACGTGAGTGGGTAAATAGCTATAAGTCGTTAAGGTGAGCGTGGGCGAACAGCTTATTCGTCCACTAGTGGGCGAACGAGTTCATCACCCGCATGCCATACGTCAACAATCAGGTAATCCATTATTTCGTCCACTCTCAGCAGGGCCACGAAATTACATTATTTCTCGCGGGCGTTGAATAAATAAATTTTTTGATATTGACACTTTTTTTTACTCATAAATGAAGTTCTATGGATAATTGATACATGGAAATAGACCATGTCGAGCATAAAACAGAATTGTTGATTCAACAGTAATGTTTGTAAAACTATGCAAACCTGTGTAAACCTTCCAAACAAGTAGAAAACTTGTCCTTGGTTGGGACGAGTAATTTCTTTGTTGGAAAACTTCATTCAAATATTATTTCACGAATTCAAAACTTAAATAGTCCACTGACATATAGTTCGAAGAAACTAGAAAGTTCTAAAAAGTTTAGCGAATATATGTAGGGGGAAGAAAATGAGTTGAACGGATGAATGAATAAATGAAGTTGAGTAAATAAGTTCAATAAAAGTTCACTTTTGAAGGGGAGAACTGACTCTCGTCCATATCTTGGAGTAAAATGGGGTAAATTTATTTTCACCGTAATCATTCATGCCTCACGATCGAAGGAATCTTACATAATTTTTTCAGATTTGTCATCCTTGATTTCTCTTGTTTTTTCCCTCTGTCTCAACCAAGAGCCCCTTCCCCTACCCAATTTTCGGAAAACGTTTAAGAGAGCATCTGGATGCACGTTTCTCTGCTCAAAGGCACTCGACTGCCCGCTTTAGTTGTTTGTTACGATGAATTGTCATTTGTTGAATTTTTTTTCGGACAAGAAAAGAAATCGCGAAATGCATGCGCCTTTTTCAATGAAGACATACAAAGTGTCTGAGAATTCGAATCCCATGGGAGGTTAAAGGTTGGCCGGGATGTTTCTCGGTGCGAGCTGACACTTATGGGACGCGACGTATTTTCCGTTATAGTCTTCGGCCGTTTGCGCGAAAGAAGCGCTAATATCCTATCACATCAAATATCGTTTTGACCCTTTACGTATATACGAAACAATGGATCGGTGTAACGCCCAGCCAGAAACTTCGTTTTTTGTGATAAAATATCTATTTAGACATATTTTCTTTGCCGTTCATTTTAAATATGAGAAAGTTCAAAATGAATTTTAGATTTAAAAAAATGAGGATTGAAATGTTACCTATTCGAAACCCTTCACGAATCCAAATAAAACTAGATATGTACTTAATAACGGGATTTTCTGAAAATCCTTTTTCTTTTAGAAATAATAAAGAAAAATTTGGAACGATCTCTGTGCATTGTAGTTAAATTTCGAAAACATAAGGAAAATTGGTCAAGATTTTCAAGACAATTCGATAAACAGCTGACAATTCTTCAATATCTCTGTATCTTCCCAACAATTTTTAAAACATTAGAAAATGTATGGATAATCATTTTTCCAACAAATTTCAAAAGTTGGTGTACAATAAAACCTCTCATACTGTCCCATTGAACCCTTTGTTAGCCCGTGGACAGCATGAGACGCTAACAAGGATAGAGAATGGACAATATTAGAGGTTTTACTGTATATTAGAAAAATTTTGGAAAATCCCAAAGACTTTCCAAAAAATCACGTTTAAATCGAAAACATTGGATTGCTTCCCAACTTTGCATTAATGTTATGAAATTACTGGTTATTACAAGTTCTTCCATTGATATAAAAAACGTGCCTAGACATTGAATTGAAAATATCTAAAAAAAATTTTGTAAACTTAACTGCAATTCATTAAACTGTGTCCATTTTCTAGAATCAGCATCAATAGTAAAACCCATATTTGCAGTAAGAACAAACTTCCTATTTTCTATAGTTCACTCTATACTTTAACCATTGAAACTTCAATGATCTTTCGGATATCTCATGAAGGCTATCGCGGGATCCTAAAGTGCGAATGAAATTCGAGGCTTAGGTTGGTAAGTTAGCTTGCTTTCTTGAAAACATCTTTTTGCGTAGCTAACCATTGGCTGAAACTTGGTGTTGTTTCAGCGGTAGGTTAGACGAACAAAGCGAATCAATAGTGAAATTGCTTGTTGAACATGAATTTACAAGCACGTAGGTATAAGATTTTTGAATGGGACTCGAACCCGTCTCCTTCCGCTTCAGTGGCCTCAGCCGACCAATCGCCGCGCAGTACCGCTTAGCAATTAGATCGCTTGACCACCGAAGCGGCGATGAATTGTTTATATTTTAGTCAACAAAAGCTAAAAAACTATGTTTCGGAACAACTAACAGCTGAACTGGATGAAAAACATCAGATATACAAATTATTGTGGGATAAAATTACGAGTACGGACTATTAGTATAATGCATCATCTTTCGACAAATATGTTAATAAATTGTGAGTTAGAAGTTTCAAGAAATCGAAAAATTTTGTATTCCGAAACTCAAAATTCTCGAACTTTGCAATCACCGAATTCGAAAAATGTCACAAATCATATAGTTAAATACGCACTAAACATCAATCTGGTTGACGTGTCTACGTCACTCTTGTTGCGACATTGATCGACTTAACTGATCTGGTTCGTTCAACCAAATAGGTGTGATTAGTCTGAATACAAATCTGGTTGGTGTGACTAGATTGAGCTATAAAAGTAATAATCACACTATGATCATACTAGGAGGATCATTTGGAAAAACCCATGCAGACGGCTGCGGCGAGAAACTCGTTTTTTCCACACGAAGAAAACAGTATGGTTGCCTCAACCATGTGAATAGTAACATTTGCGCCATATGCGGCTGGATCTCGATAGAGCGTGATTCGTGAAGATCTCGGCAGCGATAAGGCTCCGAGTTTCACAGCAGGGAGCGAATTCCAGAAGCCTGGAAAGTCATTAATGCTTTGTCATTTTTGGGTTTGGTTCCCTCGAGGTTTCTACCTGATGGTGTTTCTACCCGTCTTATTGCTCTCTCGATACAGCGTAATGTTTACTTAGACCCCCAAGACGAGCGCTCTAGCGAGATCCAGCTGTATATGGTTGGCACAACCATATCCAAGGTATCTAGCCACCATTAACTGTAATGTGACAACTAGATACTTCCTGATCGCTGAAAAGCCCTCCTTTTTTTTTACCTTTTTCACCTGAAAATGAGGCATTTCTTAGAAATGATTTATGATTTTCTCTCGTAAATGAGCGTAAACTTTTCAGTTGGGTATATAAAGTCTCCCGAAAAATACCCATTTATATGCAATTAACGAATTCGAGCTGAAGCAAGTATTAATTAATGTGATGTAATTGATAAGACAACAAATTTTAGAAAGGCCTATATTTACGTGCTATACACTTTACTAAAGTGTGGAACGGTTGTGTGCGTTTCCTAGAGAAGGAAATCAACCAAAAATTGTAAAAATCCAAAATGACAACCATCGTGAAAATAAGCCAACAGCGAGTTTACAGCATGCTGATTCTAGTGTTTTTAAGTGCATCTAGACACTATCTTTTTATATATCGACTGCTTTCGCCCACCGAACACAAGTTTTCTGAAGAGCCGCACCTAACCTAAAGTAATAGGTTTTCTGTTGATCGGGGGGCAAGCTCTCCGGACCCCACCCCCCTAACTCCCCCGTTAACACCGACCCATAAATAACCTCTTCACTTTTATACATTTTGGTCAGTTTACACATTTTACAGTCTAGTTTTCTGTTAATCGGGGGGCAAACCCCCCGAACCCCCATTGTCGCCCCCCCCCCACCTCCCTTAACGCTCTCGTCAACAATAACAGTTCTTACCAAGCTTACTCGCTTTTTGAAATTCACACTCATTTACGAGAGAGACTCATTAATCATACCTACACGGACCCTCGACCCCTCCGGTGGAAAAATAAGGGTCGTTCAGGAGGAACTCGAACACCACCGATACTTCAATGCATTTATCTTAAAAGAGTAAAAATATCTTGATGTTTGGTTGCGACAACCATAATTATGGTTGATGCGAATGTTACTATTTGTATATTTGTGGCATCCATATTGTTTTCTCCGTGTAGTTTCACATATTTCTGCGCCATCGTATTTTGTGGACTTATAGCTGTGCTTCTGTACGAAGCTTTAAGTACACATAATAATAATATAATATGTAATATATCATGTGCCAAAAGGCAAAAAGTTGTTTTGGACGAACGCGAGTATTGTATACCGAGGCGAAGCCGAGGGAAACAATCACATGAGTCTGCAACATTTGGCCTATGGTGCATAGACCTAGGGGGAATAGAATGGTTTTTAGGGTCCGAGCAGGGAAATAAAGGACCGTTTATTTCCCTGAGGTGCCTAATGCATATTTATAATATTTATTTTCGACGCTCCCTGCAACGCGGAGTCTTTGGGGGTGTTATTTACACCTCCGAAAAACCCTTGCATTATCCCATCACATCAAACACCAAAATTACGAAAAAAAACTTTGTACATACTCAACTCATTAATTAATGTAAAAAAAATAGATAGTATTATCCATAAATAGTCATAATCAGCCTTCAATCAGTGCCATTAGGTTTTAATTAATTTTCCATTTCTAAAATGCTAGGAAACTCTCGCAGCTCTGAAAAGTCACGCAACCCCCAAAGTTACGGGAAAAAAAGTTTTAGTAATCTTTTCGAGCCTGTATTGACAACATGCATTTTCTCCTACGTATTGTTCGAAAGACTCGTACTGTCAATATACGAAATAAGTAAATGCAAAAAAAATTGAATTTTAACTATGCTATGAGTGGGTGAATATTATCGGAAAAATAGAAATGTTCTCCTATTTCGGAGTTTTTTCCTTACGTGCAGCAATGATAAGCATAGGAATTTTATATGGGGTGAGTTTTTGTGTTAATTTTAATAAAATCAAGATGAATTGATTAATTTCATTCAAAATTTGAAAATTGTTGTTTTCAGTGTAATTTTCGAAAATTTACTTTCATGTTATCTTTTTTCACAGAATTGTTTAGTTGTGACCTTCAAATATAAGTGTAAATTTCGTATCAATCAACTAATAAATTTTTTTCTTCTCTTTAATCAGTCGTCATGGACTTGAAATTCTGCTATTCTCTAATTAGGTTACAACATCTGAAATTATGAAATTTAAATCTCTAATTTCTCGATGTCTTACACTTTAATGTTCGAAATTTTTGAATTTTACGTCCACTGAATGCAGTTTTAATAAATAAGAAATCCAAATTTGAAAATTTTGGATTCTTTTTGACATATGAATGATAGTAAAATGAAAATCAATGATAGTAAAAATATACAACAATAAAATTGAGAATTATATCTTTGAAATTTTTTAAATAAGTCTCGAAATATTGTTCTTATTTTTTTTGGTGGGAAAAAGGGGGAAGTTTTTTTTTTATTTAGAGATTATTTTCAGATTGGTTTTTCTATTACAGATGGGTTCGGCTTTTTACGTAGGATTAATCCCAATCGTTTTCTACCACCCAAGCTTGAGAAGAATTTTTCCACAAATTCCGATTTATGATTCCGAATTGATTTTCCTGACGATCGATATGTCTTTGAAGTCAATCACGAGCTTTTTATTGATTTTTGGCTCGGAAACGGTAAGTATGAATATTCATTTGTTAATTTCTATAATTATAATTATATCACGAAACATTTTTTGAATAAGGGTACGCGTTCCGAAAGTTAAATTATTTGAAAAATGTTTCGAAATTACACTAAATTTGCCAAATACCTGCAGCTATGTCAAATTTCGAAATCAGTGAAAACTTGGAAAGTTGGGGAATATATTTCTCAACTGTTTTCATCGCGGTACAGGTGCGCGACGAAGATTTGGGGGAGGGGGGGGGGGGCTACTCACGTGCTCTCTTCATAAAAATCGTCTGCTCTCATTTCAAATATTTTGAATTTTGTATATTCTGATGGCATCAGTGTTTTCACTTGGACTTCGAAATTTCTATTCTTCTAGACCCAAATATAAAAAAAATCTTCAAATAATAGTACAATATTACTGACAATTATACTGTACGTTATAAACAACAAAACTGAGAGAATTGGAGCTTCTTCTTAATACCTACAATGTTATTTGATGAAAAATTATTCAAGGCTGCATAAGTCATTCACTAATATAATAATAATTCAAATTTTGAGAATTCTCAGGATTACAAGAATTTTCAGAATGTTAGGTACATATTTCAAAAATTTTCGAAAATTCTGAGCATTTTCAGGATTTTTTTAATAATGGAAGATCCGTGAATTTTAATTATTTTGAAAACGCCGAAAATTTCGATAAACTCGAAAAGTTCCAAAATTTCGAGGTATTTGCAGATTTCAAAAACTTTAATAATTATTTTTATCTATTGGAAATCCTGAAAGTTTTGAGAATCTTGAATGTTTCACAAATGTTGATATTTTCTAAAATTTTGGGCATCTTAATATTTTTCAGGATTCCGAAATAAGTCGTAATTTTTGACGATTAAAAAAATTCAATAATTCAAAAACATATATTTAAGTATACCAAATTTTGAAAATTTCGTGAATTGAAAATGCTTAATCACTGTAAAAAATGGCAGTAATTTTCAATATTTCGTCATAATAATGAAAAACTTCAGAATTTGTACAGTTTCAAATATCTGAAAAATTAATATTCTTTCGAAAGTTTTACCTATAAAAATTTCAAAAATTACAAAAATTTTCAGAATTTTCGAAATTGTTTGAAATTCGCAAATTTTTGAAAATTCTGAGAATTTTGTTAATCTCGAAAAATTTGTAAATTTTGGATATCCGCAAATTGTTAGAAACATAAAAATTTTAGAAATTTCGATAAACTTGAAAATTTGAAAAACTGCGGAAATTCTGAGATTTTCATTGACTAATTCACAATTTTTAAAGTTTCATGTATTGTGAAAATTTCAACCGTTTTGGAATATTAAAAATTTTTGAAAATATTTGAAATTTTGAGAATCTTCAAGATTTTATAAGACGTCTCGAAAATTTGGATTTTCGAACATTCTTGGAAATTCTCAGAATTTTTGAAATTTTGCTAATGATTCAAAAAAAATTGAGAATTTTAAGTTTCGAAAATTTCGAGGAACTTGTAAATTTTGAATGTTTTCAAAATTATAAGATTTTAATAATTTTGAAAACAATTGTAATTTCAAAAACTTCAAGAATTCTGAAAATATCGAGAATTTTAAAACGTTGGAACTTCTAAGAATTTTTAAATTTTCGAACATTCTCAAAATTTGAAGGGTTCTCAAAAGTTTTGAGTTTTTGTGAATTTTCGGAAATTCTGTGAATTTTAAAATGTAGTTCATCATATTCATCATTATTACGCAGGTACACTTTAATATATTATTATTGTCAGACTTACGAAAATTTCCATAAACGTGCAAAATTTGAGGAACTCAAAAATTTCGAGAATTTTCATCATACCTTGATTAATGAAAATTTAAAGAATTTTGTACATTTTGAATGTCCTAAAAACTTTTTCAACATTTTCAGAATTCTGGGAATTTTCAAGATTCCTAACATTTCCAAAAATATCAGTTATTGTAAAAAATTATACAATTTCAACAATCCTCAAACATTTGTGAATACGTCAACATTTGAAAATGTCATAAATTCAAGGATTCCAAAAATTGTAGCATTCCTGAAAATTTGAGTAATTTCAAAAATGGCAGCTATAATTTTGCAAATTTTAGTAATTTTTAATATTTTGTAACTATTTAAGAAAATATGATTATAGGCAAAGCACAATATTTTTTTTACGCGCCATGATTTTAAAATAAAAATTCGAAATTATAACATTCACGGGGAATGCTGCAATAATTATAACGTTTTGCAGGTTCACGACAATTTTCCGCCCCCGGGGGCGCGATATCGTCGCAAAAAGTATGCAAATAATAATTATTAACGTTTTGCAGGTTCACGACAATTCTGCGCCCCCGGGGGTGCAAAATTGCCACAAAAGCATGCAAATAATAAATCCACCTTTTTTGGCCTACACGGGGTTACTCACTTGAGGGGAAAAAAGCAATGATCCGCGGCAACGCGTTTTTTTATTGAAGCCTAAAATAATCAAATCCGCCTTTGTATGCCTACCATTGTTTGCCAATGGGGGGGGGGAAGAGAGGGGTTACGTAATTGGGGGCAAAAAACGCAATGATCCGCAAAAACCTATAAAAGTAATCAAATCCGCTTCTTTGCCAACGCGGGAGTTTTTGGGGGAAAAACGCAATGATCGAAGGATAAACGCGTTTTTTATGAAAACCTGTAGACGATTCCGTGTTGACATTTTCTTGCTCTCGCGATTTGGGAGCCGAAAAATCTACATTATTGGGATTGCCGCGCGTTGTCAATGCTTGGAATTGTACAATTGGGGGAAACGACACGGGTGGCAGCGAAATTTCGTAAAAAACGTATTTTCTTACCTTCATCAAGACGAAATAGATCCAGGATCCCGCTGGGACGCGCTGAGAGTCGCGGAGTAATGGCGGAGCAAGCACCAATGACGTCAGAATGGCAGACGCAAATTTTCTGTCCTTTTCCCTCCGTGGTGCCGAAAATCAGTGTTGCCAAGTTGCATTGCTTAGGGTTGTTAATAAATCACGTAACTCATTTGCATGAATCACGTGACTCATTTGCACAAACCATGTATATCATGTAACTTATTTGCATAAATCACGTAACTTGCGACAGCCATTTTATAAATAAGGACGGGTATACTTTCTGGCATTAAATGAGAAAGATAGACGCACCTCGCAAAACTTTCGAAAGGTAAATCACCATAAGATGTATTGTTTTTTATAAAAAATCAAAGAAAAGCAGAAAATGTATAAATATTATGAAGCCTTCATCTACATGGCGCCGAAAAAAGGGTTATATCTCGCTGGTGTACGTATACTGTTTTCATGCTCGAAAAATAAATATTGAAAAGAGAGGAGAATATAATATATTCTCCTTATTCTCCATATTCTCAAAGTATTATTTTGACATCCCTTCTTTCGACCACTGAGGTTGCTCTGTCCGTACACTGCAATTTTTCAATATGGATATTTTTGTATCGAGGACTTAAGGCGTGGCTTTTGGGACCGATACCGATGTATATGAAACCAAATCGAGGCACGGGGCGCAGCCGAGTGTCGAGAGGCTTCATACGTCGTCGAAGGCCGAAAAGCATGCCTCAGGTCTGTGGTGCAAACGATATTTTTTTGCAAAACACGCACTGAACAGACGCTTCGTGCCCCTGAAATAGCGCATTGAGGACGTCCATTTACGACCGGCGATTTGGTATTGGCCCCTGAAATAGCGCATTGAGGACGTCCATTTACGACCGGCGATTTGGTATTGTACCTATAGTCGTTCCTCAAGTCCACAATTGTTCCTCAAGTCCTACTTTTGTTGCTCAAGTCCGCTGGAAACAGGGACAATATGGTCCACACTGTTTTGAAATTTATAGGTTCGCGGTGCGCCGTGTCGCAAATGTCCCCCCTCAATATGCTATTTCAGGGGCTGAAAGCCTCAGTGGGTGTTTTGCAAAACACGCACTGAACAGACGCTTAGAGTCCCTGAAATAGCGCATTGAGGACGTCCATTTACGACCGGCGATTTGTTATTGTACCTAGTACCTATGGTCGTTCTTTAAGTCCTACAATTGTTCCTCAAGTCCTACTTTTGTTCTTCAAGTCCGTTAAAAACAGGGACAATATGGTCTACATGGTTTTGACATTTATAGGTTCGCGGTGCACCGTGTCGCAAATGTCGCCCCTCAATACGCTGTTTCAGGGGCTGGAAGCCCCTATTCAGTGCGTGTTTTGCAAAAAATATT
>JAPYZK010009335.1:0-11990 GCA_030522785.1 Platygaster equestris | reverse complement strand
CCCATTCGGGCAAAAGCTAATTTTACCGAAACGATTACAGTCCTCGGCTTCGCCTCGGACTGCAATTCTTCGTTTCGCAAAATCAGCATTACTCCGAATAGGCGGTAATGTACTATTAAAAATCCGAAATTACGAAATTTTCTTAATGTTTAATTTTGAGTCTTATAGTTTTGAAAATGTCGGTGATGAAACTTCAAGTTTCTTAGGAGTCACATATTTTTCCAGGATTTGAGAGAATTTCTGAGAAAAAAATTTTATTTTCGCCAATGGGAGGGGTTTGAACCTCCAAATCACCCCTGCGCGCACGGTCCTGCCAGTAGTATTAAACTTCGCCAAATAATCCATCGAAAATATCTAACTCTTGATTCCTAGACTCGAGTTCAGTGACGTACAGTACGACGCAACGCGAAATACCGACGAGTCATATCAGCTCGCAAACATCGACGGGATCCTCTTCGACGCGAAACGGCGTCGTCACGATAACTGCCCAGTACAACGTGTCAACCATCACCACGGAATTCTCTCATGGAAGGTGAGACGTCAACTAAAATCACGACACGTTGCTTCAGTGAAGTGACACGTAAATTCTATTCGCAACTTGTTCATCCACGATCGTACCAGATCTTGCATGTCACTCTCCGTTCTCCCATTCACATCGCATACACGTAACTTTTTTCAATTTTCCATAATCAACATTCTTAAAACTTTAGCAATGCTAAAACTTTTCATAATCCCCAAAATTATCGAAATACTTGAAATTGTGAAAATTCCGAAAATTTTCGCAAATTTCAAAATTCTCAATATTTCCAAAATCTTCAAAATTTACCAAATCCCTAAAATTTTCGAAACTTCACAATACATATTACGTTCTTCCATTCACACACGTTACTTTTTTTCGATTTTCTGAAATTTCCAAAATTCACGTATCTACAGTATTCAAAACTTTCAAATTCTACAAAAGTCTCGAAAACTAAACGCCTAAATCAAAATTCCAAATTTTCGCAAATTTTCAAACTCCAAATTGCAAAATTTTGCAGCAGCAGCAGCAGCGGTTCGACCCCCCAAATCACCCAAACCTTCCCCGAAACCACTCACCCCTCGTCCACGGAGATGACGGACCCTCCGCCGCCGCCCCCTCCGCCCCCCATGTACCCACCCTTGCCGACACCGCCTAGGAACAACAACAAAAACACGAGGATCACGTCCGAGGCCGCCGAGAGCGCCGCCCTGATAATCGGCATCATCGCCGGGGCCCTCATCGCCATCGTCCTCATAATCCTCGTCATCCTCAAGTTCAAGGGCAGGCCTGAAATGCACTACAAGGTCGACGAGAACAAGACCTTCTGCCAGGACCCGAACGCGGCCCTTCTGGGCCCCGCCGCGGGACCCGGCCAGCCCTACAACGGCGCCCTGAAAAGCGGCTCCAACAACGGCCGCAACGGCAAAAAGCGCGAACACAAAGACATTAAAGAGTGGTACGTGTGAACATGGCTCGAATGCTGCGATTTCATTCCAAACAAAGAGCGAAAATTCAAAAGGTGCCGAAGGTTAAAGGTTCAAAGGTGTTTTTGTTCGAGGTTTTGTTGAATTTTGCGTTGCGGAATGAAATTCGAGTTTGTAAATATTTATTCGATTTTTCTGAACTCTAATATATTGCAAAAAAGTATCTGGTCAGGACAACCAAAAAAATCTGGTTGCGACAACCAAATTTAGGCTTCGCAACCACATTTATGTGTGACTGAACAAAACACGGTGTAGTTGGTCTGAAATCTGGTTGTCAACAGATTTTTCTTAACTCTATCCTCACAATTGGTAAGCCAAATGGTTTTTTCGGCTAGCGTGAAAAAAAGTACTGTGTTGCGCACGCTGGCAATTGTCGATTTTGACGAAATGATTGCGGCCCTCGCTTTCGGCTCGTGCCACAACCCTTTATTTCGTCAAAATCACCAATGCCAGCTTGCACAACAATGTACTATGTGTATTGTTTCGTGTTTAAGAATATTCCTGATTACTCCGTCGGTAAGGTAGGGATTTGCATCGTTTTTTATTTTTAAATAATTTTGTAAGCATTATTTCAGTGAAAAATGACCAGAGCGGCAAACTAGGTACTCAAACATATCCACCAGATGCAAAAAATTCAATTAACGCGTTTCAACATTGCAATGGTAAAACGCGCTACCATTTTACGCCCTCAATAAATAATTAATTCGAATTTTTTTGCACCTGGTGGATGTGTTTGAGTACCTAGTTTGTCGCTCTGGTCATTTTTTACTAAAATAATGCTCCCAAAATTAATTAAAAATAAAAAACGATGCAAATCCCTACCTTACCGACGGAATAATCAGGAATATTCTTATCTGTGCATATGGTTGTCCTGACCGAATATTTTTTTTCCGTGTGAATATGATTTCAGGATTTAGATGGGAAATTATTTTTATTGGAATTAATTATTAAAATCAAAATTATCGGATTTTTGTTTGAAGTATTAGATGTTGATCAGTCTCGGTAATTTCTTGAATTTTTATTTATTTTTGCTGATTGGCCTGAAACTGAGGAAAAATGGCTTCCGAAGATATTGCACTTAATGAACGAACGTACAAAACAATTAAAATAGATACGGGATTTGGCACCTTTTGAATTTCTGGCCTTTGAAACGCGCCCGTTTTCCGCGTGCGCTGAACTCATCGAACGGCTGTAGGTTCCTTCGCTTCGAGGCGTTTGCGATTTTCGTATAAAATGGTCACGTTTTTTCAACTCCGCGCGATTTATGGCTTTTTTAGGGATTTTTTGAATTAGGTTGTTTCGTGGCTGTTGGGTCAAGGAGTTGCTGGGTTTTCGGGGGGACGGTTTTTGCCGAGGTGGAAATTTTTTTTTGTTCGTTGAAAATCTGGGAACCGAATTAAACGTTTAACATTTAAAATTTTGAATTTAAAAATGATAATTTGAAAAAAGAATAAATAAATTTAATAATGAAAAAACCGGTATACTTTCAAACTCAAAGATTTGAGCATTCCCAATTGGGAATATAAAATATTCGAAAATTCGATCTCAAAAATCTACATACAAAAAAATTTACAGTTTGAACTGAATGTAACAAAATACGCATTTTTCTTATCATTAACATTTTCTCACAGAAATCACAACGAAAAAAAAAACAGTGTAATGAAGTTCATAATTCTGAAATTTCCATTCACCTCCAAGTCACGTTTTATATCAAGCAAAAATGAACTCATTAACTCTTTTATCAGATACCCCATAAAGCGCAGGAGCTTTTTATCGCGAAAAATTCATTAACTTTCAGTTTATGAAAATTCTGCGTCCAACTATTTTCATGCTCGCTAAATTACGTGACTTGATCTTAATCACTTTCATATTAACAAATTTGAACATTTATTAACATTTTCCACTGCCACTCTTGAATTCTTTTTCAAAATGTATAGTCCAATTTTTTACAATGGAAAATTCCGTGAAATCGTTATAAATTGGAATTAAATTTGCACCTCGAAGCGAGCTTATTCCATCCCTCGCGAAAAAACAACTCGCCCTCTCCAGAACTAACTTATTATATACATATATAAATAAAAAACGGTAATTATAAATATATAAATATAATTAATGCTTTATATACAGAGTGAAACGTGATTGTAAATTACGTAACCGTCAAAGCAATCGTATGAGCTTTCTCGTAAGAACCGTCGGTTCTGCAAAAAAAAATCTAGTCCTAATTTACACAAGAGCGCGTGCGAGTGTAACGAAAAAAATGTCAAGTGAGCCAAGACTGACTGTGTTTAAAATCGTGTTAGTTTAAAGTATTCTGACTTAGGTATAAAAGCGCCCGCTTTTCCAGGGCTTATACATATGTACCATGAGATATATGTGTTGTGCGAAAATACAATTGTGTGTGACGTTTTCCAGGCTGAACTGGGGTAACGTTGGAAAATAACTCCAGCTATGAAAAATTGATAATTCGTTTTCCATTCAGTTTTCTCTTCTACTTGAGTTTCTACTCCAGTTCAACCTCGAACACATGAAACCCCTATTTTTACTCTATTTTCTAATACCAAACCCGCAGTGCCGGCTCGTATAGTACTGGCGCCCTGTTCAAAAGTGCTAAAATTAGCCAGCCCCCCCCCCCACCACTCTTCCTTAAAAATATTCGAAAGTACAAAAAAACGTATGCATATAAATCATCGTATCAACGAAAGTTTTTAATCATCCTCGAAATTCTCGTACACGTTCAGAATTCGCTTAAAAATACGTGAAATTCTACAAATTAAGTGTACTCAACTGTGAAAAATTTTTCCGAAAAGCAGCAAAAAGATGAAAACAATTTAAAATGTAGAAAATTCTCCATAATCTTGATTATTTCATCAAATTTACGAAAATTATACTCAAGTGAATAAATTTTTGAATAATTCTAAACGGGTAAAAAAAACTTTGAGATTGTTTTTTTTACGAATTCTCGGATTATACCGAAACTCGAGCAAAAAAATTTTAGTTTTGGAACTTCTCTGTATGGAAATTTCAATATTTAGGAGAATTCTGGAAAATTTGACTTGCGTGCGAAATTTACACAAGATTGTTGATAGGCTCCTGATTTTTCGAACATTTACGTAATTATTTGTCATTATTGAGAATGTCAAAAATTTTCACGAAATTACACATAATTCCAAAAAATGTTGTGAATTTCCAGGGAACTACAGGAAATATCAAAAATGTCTTTCACATTGAAAAAATTTCTCATGATGCAAGAAAATTCGAAAAAGTATACTCAAAATTGACGAAGATTTATGGAAAATTTCGGACCTTTATAACTAGGAATCAAATTTATCAAAATTTTCTACACTTTGCTAAATTTTATCCAAAAACCTTTATCTTTGAAAAAAAAAACTTACAAAAACCAAATTTCTTCAGAAATCCAAAAATTTACGAAAATTTTTTATCACCCTCAAAATTTTTCACACGATTCCTCCAAAAAGCATGAAAAATTTCTACAAGATTTTTTGAAGGCTCCTGATTTTTTATTAGAAATGTTAAAAATTTTCACAAAATTATAATTTGTCAAGAAACTAATCATAAATTTTTTTTTTTTTTTTTTTTTTTCGGAAAAAATTAAGTGAATTTTCGCGCCCCTCATTTTTTGGCGCCTTGTTCAACGGAACTTCTCACTTCCCCCTAAAGCCGGCACTGCACCCTTCATTTCCCCCATTCGAAGACCAACCAAACTCGCAAGGTTCCGTAACTCCAAAAAAACCGCTTCTAAAACGCATTTACGAATTTCCGAATTTTATAAAACGCAACGTTATTATCGAGAAACATGAAAGTAAGTACGGGAATAAATTTTAATCGCGGTTTTTCCAGCCGCGAAACACATGGGAAATGTATTTCACCACACACACTTGTACGCTTGTCAGTTCGCGAAGAGTTTATTACAGCGATTTTCGCGAGCCAACAACGGAGATACGAATGTAGAGCGCGTGTTTTCTGACGTAATACGAAAACTCGGCATGAAATTTTCATCAAATTATTCTAGGGTCATTTTATTCCCAACACTCATGACGCTTTTATGATTGTGCCCACGTAATTTTCCCGGCGTTTGACGTTTATGAATTTCGCGATTATTATGGATTTCGAAAAGTTTTTGTCTCGTTTTCGATGTTGCGATGAGAGATTTTTTGATGGGTTGCTGCAATTGGCGTTTTTCTAGAGGGAAAGAAAATTTATGGACAATATCTTTCAACTTTCTCTGATCACCCAAAGAAGAAAACGTCGATTCAGTTCAATCCAAATGTCAAAAAAATCCATCAAACCAGTAACCCTCAACTTCTATATCATTTAATATTCAATTTCCAACTTCCTTGAAGCTTTGACAATAAATAATATAATTCTTGTTACCCCTCATTTCCGATTACGAATGACGATGCAATACGAGTTTTGGAAATAAAATGTGGCGTAATTAGCGTAAATAATCCTATTCAGTAATTACGAAGCGTATTGTTGTATAGACGATGCCTAAGAACATTCGCGAATTTCGTTGGTTGCGTTAAAAATTAGTATACTGTGCGACTAGTGGGAGAAAGAGTAGATTCCTCGAGCGTGGAGATTGCCGCACGAGCGTAGTGAGTGTGGCAACACTTGAGTGGAATCTCCTCTTTCGACCAATAGTCCACACAATATTTTATTCAACAACCGCGAGAAATATGTGATTTCATGGCCCTGCTGAGAGGGGAGGAAATAATGGGTTACCTAATTGATTTACACAACAATCGCCCTCAGAGCTTCTAATAAAATACTGGTTGTATCAAGTGGCCAACTCAAGCTAGGACGCCATTTTGAGATCAGGATGGTCTATCTAGGTATCCATCTGAAATCTCAAAATGGCGTCACCTGCGTGTTGGCCACTCGAAATTTCGCAATACCCTATATTGTCAAAATGATAACGTCTTCTTATTTCTTCCCGCATCATGTTTTCATTTGTTGAAAATCGCGGAGTTAGCTTGTTTCGAATGTAAAACAGTGTAAAATAGTGTTGAATGTAACGGAGAAATTATTGCAATACTTATCAATCACGGAGGTTGTTTCTATGTCATAATATCTCCAACCGTGCATGAACGATCGCTAAACTGAACGTGAGTGAGTAAAAGATATAGGTCGTTAAGATGAGCGTGAGCGAATAATTTATTCGCCCACTAGTGGGCGAACGAGTTCATCACTCGCATGTCATACGTCAACAAACAGGTAATCCATTATTTCGTCCACTCTCAGCAGGGCCACGAAATTACATATTTCTCGCGGAAGTTGGATAAAAATTGTTTCCTCGTTCATAGATTTACCAATAATAGCACGATCGAGTAATTGACGAATTCCATGGTGTTTTCAGTTCTCGGCGTAAGTTGTAAATAAAAAGATACAGTAATGTTATGTAATCGTAACCGCCATTTAGCCGAATCGTGCATGTATTTGTATGCACGTGGATCATTTTTGTACGTTGTTTGCGTGGAATATGAATATCTATAGGGCCAGGGGTTTTATTGCTTAGCAGATTGTACGATACGCCACCGAAAAGCTTTTACATTTTTTCACTCGAAACTTTACCAAAAACGTATGGGTAACATTAGTTGCGAAAAAAATGCAGTTTTCGTAATAGGTTTCAATTGCAGGCGCGAGTTTTGTGATTGAAACTCGGATGAAAGTAACGATGACGTAATGTTAATTGGTAGGTTTTTATGAAGCCGGGGAAATTTTCACTTCATTTTTGAACTGAATCGTTGTGCGTTTTTTGTTTTTTTTTTCATTGAAGAGGAACGTAAATTTCGAGGTACTCGAATTTTGATGTTAAATTTTCCTGTGTTTTGGAATTATTTGCTTACAATTGAAAATTTTTTTTATTTGCGATTTCGTATTAGAAAATTGATTCGAATTTTATGTAGAATTATACAGTTCTGGAATTTGGGATTCTGATTTTTAAATTTTTATTTGCAAATACTGAGAAATTTATTTCAATCAAATGATTTTTTACGTTTAAATAATTAATATCAAATTTGAGTAATATTCTACGTTTTTATCATTTTTACCCTTGAATTTTCGAATTTTTTAAATTGAACATTTTGGAAATTACGAATATTTAAGTTGAATCTGCGTCTTTTTTTTCGAATTGTGAATAGACTCATTTTTAATCAGCTTCTGAAATTTTGAGTTCTCCTAATAAGTAATTTTTCGATTCAAATAAGTGAAAAATTTCCCAACCATCATCGACTTTCCGTTGCGAAAAAAGCTGTGCATGAAAACTCGTGCGAATGCACAACCCGCGATTAAGCAAATGACGAAAAAAAAGCCGAGCATTCTAAAATCGCTCCGATCCCGCGATATTTCCCGAAAACCGACTTTCTCCGTACACAAAAGAACAATTATTACTCTGCAAATTCGTATCATCATTGATGTACAGTTGATTTTTTCTATATCAAAAACAATTTCCAATCTCGAATGAAAGTACATATACACTATAAAAACCGGTTGACCGTTTTTTTACATCTTTGAATGTTGTTGGAATTTCGAAGCTTTTCCCTACACGTTGTATTTGAAATTGCACCAATCGCGTTTTTGTACCGCTACCAATTGTCCGACATTTTTGCGAAGCGCACACAGCACGCGAAATTAGGTCACGTTAATTGACAATTTTTACGATAAAATCTGTTAAAATTCGATGTATCTATTCCCAACTCGTCAAACTTCGAATCTGGCATTGAGCCAGTTTAAAATAGCACAAAAACCGAGTGCCATGTTTTTACCCTGTTAAACGACGACGAAAGTAATTTTCGAGTGACTTTTTTTGGAGATCAATGTCAGATTCTGATGACGCGTGGTTTTTTCAGCTTCACGTTCTGAATACCGTATTGCACAAACTACACTGTGCTTCTAAAAGACTGCATTCACGTTGGTGTTTCGAAAACTATTTTTAATGTCGAATTTCGAAAATCACACGCAGAATTTGTCCATTTTGATGATTTTACACAACTTCATTTTGGTCTTTGATTTACGAATGACAGTTTTTTGAGATTTTACGAAGAGGGGAGGGCTTGCATTTTCCGATCGGAGTTTTGGAAACTTGTGGTTTTTCGAAGTTTTGAGGAAAACTGTTTGAAGTTGGAAACTTAAAAACTTTGAATGTAATTTTTTACTTCGAAAATTTTGAGATTTCAAAAGAATACGGGAGCTTTTTCTCAAACTTCAAAAAACCGGAAAAAGATTTCAATCGTTTTTTTAAATCTATGGGAATTCATAAAAACAAAACAAATTATCCGCCAAAAGAAATAATTCCTGAGGATCATCGATTTGGCCTGAAAAATGAGTAGATTTTACATATTATTTACGAGAAAAAAAAAGAATGAGCTCCGAGACGAGTCTATAGTGTGGATGAGAAACGACTTTGAACCGCAGCAGATAATATTCCGAATAATTGCACATCTCAGACGACGAAATTTTTACATTTTTCATATTCCAGAGACCTTTTACGTCCGTGTTACAAAGATTCATTACACGAAGAAAGAGACCCAACGAAGTTGAACGAGAGTTAGTTAATGCAAAGTTCCGTGATAGAAGCAAAAATGTTGGCTAATGACTTTGGGAAACTTATTTGACGAGTTTGGCGCATAAAATTGAAAATTGAAATGTAATTAGTGCTCGGAAGATCGATTGTGTGCATCGGGAGTATGAGTGTTTCAGAATTCATTACTTTAAGTAAGACGAAGTTTTCTTTCCAAAGTCACTCAATTTTTAAAACTATAATTGTGTAATTCAATTTTACTCGACGATTGAGCTAAGTGAGAATAATTTGAGTATTCCGTAATTCAAAAATTGAGGTCCTCACATGTTGGAATTCTGTTACCTCTGAAATTTTCAGTTTTATTTGGACTCTTCTATTTTTAACTTTTCTTAGAATTTTTAGATTCTGAAACTTTCTAATTCACTTGAATTATCGAGTTATAAAAGACATAAACTTCAATTCCCCAAATTTCCAAAATCCTGTTACTCAATTTCCCATGCAATTTCAAAATTCCCCAAATATCAAAATTAAAATTTATCAAAAACTTTTCCACCAAAAACATACTGCCAATACATTCAAATCATTCAAATAAACCTATAAAAAACCTGAAAAATGCTGCCAAGAACTCAAAAAAAAAAAAAAAAAAATGTTTCCCAAAGTTCCAACCGCCCAAAAGCGTCTTTCTTCCTGTAAAACCGTATTATCTGCTCCGCCTCTGTAATCTACATATCCTTACATGTCTACTGAAGCTAACGTTTATACAACTCGTAATATTTGACTTTATAACATTAAACTCTATGTCATCATATCTTCGAGCGAAATGTTGCCCGCCAAGAAAGAGCACTACGTAAGCACACAGAGGCAAAAAAGCACATTTCAAGCAAAAATTGACTGCGCAGCCTTTGTTCCACGCAATTTGTTGACCCGAGCATTTATTTAAACGGTAAAAATGGTTGTTTGCGGTTGATTTTCGTCCTTGTGTGCCTACATAGGAAAAAAGCATGAAGAGGAAGAAGTGCGAGAGGAATAGCGTAGCCCACTCGAAAACGTATGAGTGTATGATACACATGAGGAGGTCACACGTGTATTTGCAATTACTGATACGCGATGGATTCGCCCTTCCCTGATACGGGTCTTATCATTCTATACCCTGTCGAAAAAGAATCGGAGTGCTTGCTGTTTCATTCGAGTGTATATACATAAAACGAGCGCGGTATTCTGGGTAGATGGGATAATATATAGTTACATATACATATATATTTTACATTGTACAGTTAATAATATTGAATGCACAATAGAGATGATTTCGTGATGAATCTGAAGCATTTCGTGGATAATTTCAAGGGCCTACCAGTTATAGTGACACTTCGCTTCTAGTGGAATTATATTGGTAAATGTTTACTAGCTTTAGTTACCCCTCATTAGGAAGGGTTATAAAAATGTGTTTTTTTGCTTCAATCGCGGATTTTTATTGATAAAAAATAATCTCGTTGGCGAAGAACGAAAAAAAAATTGCGAAAAGCCGAAAAAAATTGATTACAATTATCAGATTGCGTTTGGGCTGGTTGGGGCTCACGCAACTACGGTGGTAAGCCTAAAGTTGCATTCACAGTGATTCTTTCGGTTGAAGTCGCGCGCGTTCCCTAGAGAACTAACCTAACCCTAAATTCAGTGTAAATAAACATAAAAATGTAAACTTCAAATAAACATTGATACAATGTTATTTACATTGAATTTAGGGTTAGATTAGTTTTCTAGGGAACGCGCGCGACTTCAACCGAAACGAATCACTGTGAACGCGACTTTAGGCTCACACTAGTCACAACTCCTTATATTGTTATTTAAACAATTTTAATGGCAAAACTCGCGCTCTCCGCCAACGGGATCATTTTTTATTAATAATTACCTGCTATTTGAGCAAAAAATCAAATTTTTATAAACCCTCTTAATAAGGAGTAACTAAAGTAAACATTTACCATTATATTTAACACCATCATGACTTTATAAATCATGACATTATAAACCCTCCTAATGAGGAGTAACTAAAACATTTACCATTATATTTAACACCTTTCATTTTTTGTATTTTCATTACTTGTATTTTGTTTTTTGTGTTTTTTTTTTGAATTTTTGAATTCGCATCTTTTTCTTCGCTGTCTCACAAGGAAGGTACGCTCCTGAAAATGCACATTTGCTGCTCTTAGCGACATCTAACGCGCTTGGCTCTTCTTTACCGACTTCCACATTCGCTTGTGAACGTTTCCAATGCTGCCATCCCGCTTTCATGCGCAGAAAAACTTCCCACCGTGGCGATCTGCATCCATGCCAATTGCCGTTCTCCCCGGCGAGAGAAAGAGAGAGAGAGTTGCTAGGCAACAGAGTCGACGCGGGGCAGGAAAGCGCGAGCCGTTTATACGCGATCGCCCCTCTGAAAGTCCAATAAAGCCGCTCGCGGCTCGGTCAGTCCGCGGCGAGACGAAATCAAGAGCCCCGCGTTCTTTCCCCGTTACTCCAGTTTTCCCCGATAATCACCCGAAAATTTGCGGGGAGTGTTTATCACCGGCATCGCGCTGTCATTTTCGCGCGACCCTCGTCGTCCATCTTTTTATCTCTCTCCCTCGCGCGTTTTCGACATGGACCGCCGTTCTTTGTGCGTTAAAAAGTGAGTGAAAGTGAAATTTCTCGAGCGGGAAAATGGACGAGTCCGAAGTCGACGGGGTCAAGTCGCCGATTCGCCGACTCGGGTCAACGCGGAAACTCACGGTTTCGAACAGTGAGTACATTTGCATATCTGCTTGTTTTGTTTTTTTTTTTTTTTTTTCGGTGGGACAGTTCTCGGGGCACGTCATTTTGCAACGACCCGAGTGCAAAAAGCGCGTCCCCGATTCCGAGAAAGGATGGAAAGAGCGTTCAGGCTTTTATTCACGAATGAACGGGTAATGATTTT
>JAPYZK010009326.1:0-15495 GCA_030522785.1 Platygaster equestris | reverse complement strand
GAGTATTCAAAATTAAGATAGTTTCAAAAATGTCATATTCCACAAAATAGTAAGATTTTTTGAGAATATAAAAAATGTTAAAAAATTCTTTAATTTCTGTAAACTCGAAAATTAAAAAAAAAATGTAAGAACTTAAAAATCATGAATATTTCGAAGAAGTTTAAAATTTTCAGGAATATTCCGAATTTTTGCAAATTATGAAAATTTTTCGGATTCGGGACAGTTTTAAGATTTTTGGAAATTTTAGGTTTACGCTTTACTCTATTTCTGAAAGTGGCCTATTCTCCGCCATAATTCACTAATTATAATTGATTAATTGCATAATAACAATAAAAATTCGGAAGCGGTCCCACTTCGCTGGTTACGATTGAATTCATATTCTCGAATTCGACGACATAAAAAACTCATCCGAATGTTCTCCAATGAAATACCGACCAAATGAATAATCAAAATGACTTTCAACTCAATGATTTTTGGACTGCAATCCCACTTCTTCGCAGATTCCCATTCAAACCACCCGCCAATCGCTCAATAAAAAAAACAACCAACTGCGCATGCGTCAAATACGAAATGCGTTCCACATAACTCTGTCACTTTTTCAAATCCCCCCATTACCATTTTCCAATCAAATTTCACATTCAAAACTCATAATCACCAAATTTTTACAACCAGATAATATTTATTTATCTATCAATCCAATAAAAATCTTCCTACAAAAATTCCCGTACCTGCAATCCTCTTTTTCCCCCATACACCATCGCAACCCATAAGAGTATACTCTTCCCTATCTCTCTTCCTTTAAAAAAAGAGACGGACGTACTTCAGTTTCAAATCCCGCGAAAAAATCCAACAGTGACTCATCGGTGGAAACGGGTGTAAACACAATAATAAAGGGCGCTGCCGTAATCGGTCAATGAAGTGTCTTGCGTAAACTGGGCGAGGTTTTTTTTCCCAACAATCACTCGCGTTTTCCTCGAAAAATAGCCTAACCGGAAGTGTAAGTTTGACAAGTTCCCGTGTCCTCGTTCGATTTCCGGCGTGTTGTTTTGACAGGGCGAGTTGTCAATGAAAACGGGCAGGAAATTATCGGGGTTAAAGGGCATCAGACGATTTGGAAGTCTGCCGAATTCGGCGCCGATCGCTTTAGTTGTTCGCGGGACGTCATTTCTTGCGCCCATTTCGTACTCCCCGAAACGTCAATACTTGTCTTTTCTGGGTTTATTAGTTTGTGGGGGTAGCGAATCCAAAACGGTTTTAGGGGTGGTTTTTTCGACTGCAAAATTGGGTGGTCTTTTCGAGTTGTTTTTGTAAGCGTTTGTGATTATGGTGACAATTTTGGTTGTTTGTGTTTACATTTTTATGGCACTGATAACAGAGATCAATGTTTTATGGGCGTCGAAGTTTGTTTTACGTGAAATTTTGGGATTATTTTTAATTTTATCTACTCGTAATATTGTCGATTTATAGTGATTCCGTTGTGCAATAATTGTTATTATATTTTTTTTTTCAAAATAAATAAAATATTTTATAATTCAAATTATGCTATTTCGTAATTAAATTATGTATAATAAGTTTCATGTATGAAAAACTTCGAACTTTTATTCCATATACTTATTAAAGTCATGGAAAAATAATGATTGAAGTCATGAAATCAAAACTTTAACTATCCACATCCTCAATTCCTTTTAACTACGAATAATATTTTTTATTAATGACTCGAAGTATAATTAGGTTTATTGCATTATTATCAATTAAATGATGATTATGTATAATTGCAACAATTAAAATGATTGAATGGAAATGATTAATTTGGTAGTAAATTGAGTGGACTGTCATTAAGTAAATAATGATGTTATTTATGATTATTTTTGAACAGTACAGACTTCCGTCCGATAAGAATATAAAAAAAGGTGCAAAATTCAGTTCAAATTTCTTAATTGCTAAAAATTGTCATTAAGAGATAAAAGATATTAAGACAATTTTTTTACAAAAAAATTGCAGAAGCTTTTAGTTACTAACGATTTATTTTTCAGACTGAAAATAATTTTGAAAAATTTTCATATTAGGATTCAGCATAAAATATTTTCTGTTTGTGGATTGAAACATTTTTGTTTAATTGTAAATTCATCTGTTTGTTTCTTTTTCAATTGCAAATTTTCTTGTCAGTAGATTTCAAAAAGTACATTTTTATTCTAAATTTATCTATCCTTCGTTTTTTGACGTATTACACATTTTTTACATTTTTTGTAAATTAAAGTCTGAATTATACATATATATTTTATGTATAGAGATATTATTATTACTATTATTGTTATTATTATTATTACTATTATTATTATTACATAAATCACTATATTATTATATTTTATTCATAATTTTATTTCAAAGTCGTACTCATGTACTTTCTAAGCGTATTTTGTTGTTGTTTTGGTAATTTTGATGTTGAATAATTGAATAATTACATTTTTGATATTGTTTTCAGACATCGTCGACGACAAAAAAAACCACCATGACGACGGCAGCAAAGCTTTATGGCAAGGACCTGAGTGAATATGATGACGTTGACGTCGATGACTTATTGTCACAACTTACACCTGAGGAAATCAATATACTCGCCAAAGAAGTAGATCCCGATGTAGGTTTGAAATAATCTTGAAAATTCAACAAAAATTGCAATGGTGATCGCAAAAATAAAAAAACAATAGAAAGGAAAATTTGGAATTGTAAAATTTCCTAATTTCTCAGTCATACAATTTTTCCTTTTGAGCCTTCGAACTCAAGTTTGTAAACTTCTGAATTTCGAAGTTTTTGGCACTTGAATGATTTGAATTCGTCATCATTTCCACATTGAAATGGTCGGATTTCCGAGTTTTTTTCAATTTGATTTTCCTAATTTGATGAATAAAAAATTTATGAATCCGCAGAAAGTTATAACGAAAGAATAAACAAAATTGGAAATAGATGAATAAAAAAGTATCAAAAAGTTTCAATCCATTCAATGGAGGGTGCAAACCACATTTTTGATAAGGCTTTTTTTTATCGAATTGAATTAAAAAATGACCCTTACCACAAATGTGGATTACTTACTTTGAATTTGCCCTTTTAATCCATCAGTTAAATCAAATTAAAAAAAAAGTTGATCAAATTTGGAGTCAGTTGAATAAAATATTACGGTGGTTACAAGTGATCATTGAATTCAAAAAATCTAAAAATTTAGTGTCGTTAAAAAAAGGGTACTAAGTACTAATGTTTTTCTGTTGTTTTTAGGATAGTTTTATGCCCCCCTCGCAGCGTTGTAGCTACGAGTGTAGCAAGAGTCCGACAGGTCCACTGAATCGGAAAAAGCTCATAGATCACATCAACAAACAAGCGCTGGAGACACCTGATATTCCAGAAGTGAAACCTTATGTTCCTGGAGTTGTGAGAGGGAAGAAAGTAAGACTTCCTTTTGTCAGTTCTCAGACTTTTTTTGCATTCCCAAACATGTGGAGTGTATGAGAATGGAATGTGATGTGTGAAAATTTATATCATTTTTGGAAATGTTTTAGCTGTTTTTTTACTTGGGATAATTCGTTTTGAAATTTTCAGGAGTATTTTCGTCAATTTATGGAAAGTATTCAAAAATCCTGCAAATTAAAATTTCTTCAGTTTTTTGAATAATGGATTTTTGATAATGTTTCAGAATACTGTGAAATTTTCAATAGTTCCTGAGAATTTTAGTCGAGTGTTAAAAAATTTCATAAATTTTGCAAAAAAAGTTATTCTGATGATTTGAGTGTTTTTTTATATTTTGAATGAAAAATTTCGTGTTTTTAAAATATAATAGATGTACGAAAAATATTGAAATATGAAAATCAAATATAAAAAATTCTTCATCTATTCATTTATTAATAAAAAAAATACTAAAATTGAATCCAAAATTTGGTCGACAGACGTTAAACCGATTATTGTTTCATATTCAACATCAATTTTCAGTGGATACCGCCACCTCAAGAAAACCTCAAAGAAAAAGAAGCTGATGAACAAATAGCCATTGATCTCGGAGATGAATATGAGCAAGCATTGGCAGCTGCCACTCAAGATGAAATCATTGACCTCGCTGGTAAAGCAACAATCTCGACTCTAAAATTATATTTTGAATCATCATTGTATTTTTTGTCTTAACCTCGATTATATAATTGAAAATAGTCGATTTATTATATCATTATATATTAAATCAATGCATTGTTATTGTGTTTCGTTCGTATTGTATTTTTTATGTTATTGTATTTTGATCGATGCATTGGTCATAACAAAACAATTCATTGATAAAAATATTGATTCCAAATTATATCTGACATTTTTCTTCGATCATTTATATAATATCAATTTAACCATAATTGGAACCATAAATGTATTCAATCTAAAAAATAGTGAATTGCAAATTTCTACTTCCTGCTATAAAATTGAAATATCTCGGGTGAAAAATCGTGTTTTCTGTTCTTAAGGTGTAAAATAGTACATTTCCCAACTAGTGGGGCAATGTAGATTCTCCCACTAGTTAGGTAATGTAATTTTATCGAGCTGTTATCAATGTCTGTGTGTTTTCAGCTATTTTGGGTTTCCATTCCATGATGAATCAGGATCAGTATCACGCTTCTCTTCTAAACTCTGGACAACCTGTGGGATTGGGCTGGGACGGTATCACGAAAGCTAGTCAACCCAAAGTTTACCCCATGGATCCGCCTAACGACACAGACATTGACGAAAGCATCAAACGGGTCCGCGAGGATGACGCAAAATTAACAGAATTGAATTGGAATAATATCAAAGTAATTGCATAATTATATGATTGACAAATTTTGAAAATTCATAATGTATTCTTAAAAGTCGACATTGTTATTTGCATTATTTTGAACTTTGAAGAATTTTTTCTACTTCTTGCTCATGCGTACATTCAGAGAAATGTATTATCTTGAAATCTTTTTTGTTGAATTTTTGAGGAATTTAGAGTCGAAATTAATGACTACATAACTGAAACAAGTAAAAATGTGAGAGTTGCAAAAAATCTGGAATTTTGAAGGACTTTTGTTACAATTCTGGGGGAATAATTTAATTCTCAAGAATTTGTGAAATTTTCAATTTTCTGGCCTAATACAAACTTCTACAATGAATCTACCATTCAATTTTCAATTTAAAATTATTTTTAATTCGTTCAGTCGAAAATTTAACACAATTTATAGCAGCCAACATAATTTTTAAAAAATTTTTCACGAGAAAAAATCAACTTTAAAAAAATTATGTTGGCTGGTGTAACGATAAAAGAACCTTAATATTTCAATATTTGACAAATTCAGCAATAAATGTAAAAATTGTTGTTCAGTGCATTAGTTGAAGTTCTGATTTTTCTGTTCTCGAATTTGTTGATGTATTTTTGTATTATTATTTTAATTTTTGTTTATATTATGCATTTGAATATGCATTTCTTGTGCATTTAGAAAGTTTGAATTTGAATCTACATGTTGAATTCTGAAATTCAAATTTCCAGTTTTAAAAATTTCGAAATAAAATGAAAGTCGCCTAGTGTAAAACTTTAGACAAATTCAAATACCTATTTGAAAAAATAAAATTTTTTTCTTCTTTTGATTGAGACAGTCACAAATGTTTATAAGAATTACTAAAAATCTTATTTTGTGATTCATGAATAACTCACAAATCAAGGTCAAAATTACGGAAAACCTGAAAAAATCTGCGAATTTCAAATGTCTCTGGATTTATTCAAATATGCGCATTGTATCTATTTTTTCTTTAATTCCGCATGTAACTGTAATGATGCAAACATTTTAATTGTTCATTTATAGCGATGTTGCGTTAATTCGTAAAATGTTAATTCCAGAATATTTCTGACGAGAAGCTTACTCAACTTTTTGAAGCCTTGGAAAGCAATACGCATTTGGAATCCTTAAGTCTGACAAACGTGGGACTCACGGACAAATGTGCTCAGAGATTGGCTGAAGCAATCGAGAAAAATTCAACTCTCAGAGTACTGAAGTAAGAGCAACATCCAAATTTTCTTCTGAAAAACTAGATGCATTAAAATGAACGTGTCCATTTTCGGAAGTGTTGACATTAATTCGATATTTATTATAAGCTTCTAAATAAGACGTAAATGTTCAGTTAAAATATTATTTATATTACTCGCATGGGCATATTTAATTTTCGTAATTAGACAATTTCTTAATTAAATATATGACTGTAAAAAGGTAATTTTGGTAACATCAAACGAAATAATCGAATTTGTCTTCGGATAAAAATTCAGCCCCTTTTTTAAATTCACAAATGGTTTTTTTTTTCTTTTTTTTCCAAAACTTGGAAATCCATTGAAGAATTCAGATGTTCGAACCAGGTAAAACGGTGTTGGGAAATGATCTCAAAATCCGAACTTTTTATTCGTTCAAGTTTGTGTAAGCTCATTTTTGATTTGAAGGTCGAATTCAATTACATTCGGTATAATTTTATTGTATATTTTGGAAATCACATAAAAAAGAGGTTAAATTCGAACATATCCCATCTTGGAATGATACATACTTTTTTGGTAAATGTTTTGCTTATATGAGAATATTTTTTGGAATGCGAATTGTACTTTAAATTGTGTTTTTTTATTTCAGTGTGGAAACAAATTTCATAAATCCACCTGTGATAGTCAGACTTGTGAAAGCCCTGTTGAACACGAAATCGAAATCCATTGAAGAATTCAGATGTTCGAACCAGGTAAAACGGTGTTGGGAAATGATCTCAAAATCCGAACTTTTTATTCGTTCAAGTTTGTGTAAGCTAATTTTTCCTGGCAATAATGAGTGGTCATAAATTTGGTGTTTAGCCAGAAAATGAAAAATATTCTTATAAGAATTTCGTTTTTGTAAATAATCGTATTGAGTACGCGAACTGAATAATAAAAAATTATTTGTAAATAATTTCGTAAAAAAAATTATATCAATGTAAACGTTTAAAAAATGAGTGTAAAAATTGGAATTTCCATTAATCAGGAGTAAAAGTGCTTGAAAGTTGAAATTCCCACAATTTTTGATTACTATATTGGAAATTACAGTTTGGAAAATTTCAGAATTCGAAATTTCAATTTTTTTTAAGATTCGAAAATTCGAAAATTGATTTAGAAAATTCAGACTTCCGAGAACGTATCATTCAGAAATGTAGAAAATTATATATATTCGTTTTTAGCACAAATATTTTAATGAACGTGCATAAAAAATGAGTGCAATAATTTGTATTATTCCGTATTATTCTAATTGTTCGTCATTTTTTATGAACGTTCGTTAACATATTTGTATAAAAATTAAATACTCCAGAATTGTCTAAATTCATACATTTTTCGAATTTTTTATATTTTCAAAAGTCAGAATTTTCGAAACGTTCGAATTGACTGATTTTCGAATTTTTGTCCTGAAAAAAAATTGGTCAAAGTTCAGATTCCAGTATTTCTTGAATTATAATTTCCAATAATGTTAAAATTGTAGGAACTTCGAAAATTTCTACTCATGGTTTTGGAAAATTACAATTAATATACTATTTTCTCATTCTCTGGTATTTTCACCTTTAAATTCATTTCTTGTTATGAGGTTATTATTCCTTAATCTGATGAATGATCAAAAACCGTCAATTATATTTTCTCAAACCGTAGTCCCATTTTTACACACCCTAAAATGTTTCTCACCCTAGCGTCCATAAAAAAAATTCATAACGTTTTTTAATCACCTCTACCTTAAACTGTGCCCATTTTTTCGTCACCAGAGATCACAAGTTTTGGGCAACAAAATCGAGATGGAAATAACGCAACTGGTCGAGCAAAACCCCTCGTTGCTGCGACTCGGGCTCCATTTCGAATTCAACGACGCGCGACATCGCGTCGCGGCCCACCTCCAGCGCAACATCGATAGGAGTGAGTACCACCCACGTGCCCACAAAATTCCCTATTCTAATTTTCCAGGTCGCGAACTTTCGAAAACGCGCTCCGAAACGAAAACGAAAGAAAAAAACATTTGTTTCCCCAAGGTCTCTGTGTTTTGACGAAACGGACGCGGACTCGAGGTTTTTTTTTGTCTTCTTCTAATGCTTGTCATGATTTCTCTCGTTCAGATGGGAGCCAGTGTATGGGAATACATTGACGAAACCGCGACCAACAAGCTTCACTGTTCTGCTTCGTAGTCACATCTAGCGCTTTTAGCCAAAAATCACACCAATCATCCACTTTTTCATCCCGCTATGTTTTTCTCATTCTTTCTTTAGCCACTGAGGTAATTATGGCGCCCCATATCTTTGCCCAATCACACACAACTCGACGAAGAGCCGGAATTTAGTGTCCGAAATTCAAGCATTCTTTGGTTTTCAGCAAAGCACGAAGATTTGTTTCGATTGGTATGGAAACGATGTACTTGTTACGTTTTTTTTCTTCTTTGTCTTCTCACGGTGCAGATGCGTTGAATAACACTAGGGTGATCGGATGTAGTGTTTGAGTGGGGGATTTGTTGGTTTTTGTATTTTAAGTTTTTGAGGTTTTTTGGGGAATTGTTTTGAAAATTGATTTCTGAGGTCGGAATGTTCATTGATTTTGGAATTTTTGGGTATGGAGTCGAATTTTGACGGATTTTGGAATGATCATTGTTAGGGGATTGATGATTAAAATGTGTTATTGTGAATGGAGAGGGAGATTTTGCGATTTTCGGAGTTTTTGAATTTTTTTATAGAGTTTTTAATTGGGGGTTGGAAATTTTCCGGTTTGTCGATTTTTGGATTATTTGATTGGATTTGTCAGTTTGGAGGATTAGTAATTTTTTTATGAGTTAGAAACTTTGAAAATTAGATTTTCGAAGCTTCCAATGTGGAATCTCGTAATTACGAAATTCTTGAATGTCAAAATTTTGAGATTCTGTGGTAATCAAATTTGAGATTTTTTCGATTCTTGAATTTGAGTTCTGTATTGTTACATTTGTCTGTTTCCTAGTTTAATGATTTTTCGATCGTAGTGCCAAAATTTTACACACGCTAATTTCTAGATTCTAAAATGATTTCATTTTATGTGTTGGTAAATTAATGCTTGAACTATCTAGTTAAATATTAGGAGTGAGATTCTGCGAGTTTTCGAGTTTTTGAATTTTTATAAACGACAAATTTTTAATGGAATTTTGAATCGGGGACTGGTAATTTTCCGGTTTGACAGTTTTTGAATTTATTGATTGGATCCTTCAATTTTGGGGATTATTATTATTTTATGAGTTAGAAACTTTGAAATTTGTTTTTCGAAGCGTCCAAATTCAAATGTTGCGATGAAAAAAAAAAAAAAAATTCTAATTCCTAATATCGAAATATTGAGATTCTTTAACTGTTGAATTTAGGATTTTTTTATTCTAGAATTTCAGTTCTGCAGCGTTACATTCGTCTGTTTCCTAGTTTTCTGATTTTTCAATCGTAGTTTAACAATTTTTCAGATGCTAATTTCTGAATTCTATGATTACATTTTATGAGTTGGTCAATTAATTCTCAAACTATCTAAAATTACGAATTATGAGTGACATATCTGAAGTTTTTCAGTTTTTACATTTTTCTAGTTTCTCTGGATGAAAAATTTTCTATACAATTTTGAATTGAGAATTGACTATTTTTCTGTTCGTCAATTTTTGTATTTTTCGATTCGATTCGTCAAGTTTAAGGATTATTGTTCGAATTTTTGTTAGTTAAATAATTCACATTTGTCAATTTTTGAATTATTTGATTAGATTCGTCAGTTTTATGGAGGATCGATTATTTCAATAAATCGAGGACTGTGAATTTTCCGTTTCGTAAATTTTTCAATTATTTAATTTCATCCTTCAATTTTTGAGATTGTTATCCTATCTATGAATTGGAAACATTGAAATTTGTTCTTCGAAGCTTCTTAATCCAAATCACATACCTAATGAAAAAATTCTCAATATCAACATTTTGAGATCATTCGATGATCAAATTTGAGATTGTTTTTATTTCCAAATTTTCCTGATGACAAATTTCGAAACTTCGTAATTTGCTTTTTAAAGCTTCGAAATTACAAACTTCCGAATTCTCAGCATTAAAATCTTGCAATCTTGTGATTTTTGAACTCGAAATTTTTTTATCTCAGAATCTCATTCTTCGTCGTTGAATTGTCCTGTTCTCTAATTTCCTTATTTTTCGATCTTAGTTCCTGAATTTTCCAGATTCTCTAATTTTATTTCATGTATTATTGAATTTTCATATCTCTGATAATTTTTGTTTAATTACGTTCCGATACTCTAATTCTACGATGTGTAAATTCCAATTTCCGCATTAAAAGTTCGAAACTCGAAGTTAGAAATTCCATAAATTCCAAATTTTGTGGAATCCCAAATTTTGGGATTCTCCAATTTCGAAATTCGGATGACTGAATTCTCGAACTTGAAATCTTCAAAGCAGTTTTTTCAAAAAACTTCCAAATTATCGTTCTTTTTCTGTTTTCCATAATTTTATATCAAACTGTCTCATTTTTCACACAAGGTCGTCCGGTCGCCCTAATAACACGAAAAATTGTTTACCTTCCCCAGTCGAAAACAAGACAACTATTTTATGTGCTTGCTGAACGCTTTTAGTGTAACGTTGAGACGCTTATCACTTTTTTTTCGTCGCTTTCAATATTCGGGAGGATTTTTGATGTTACACCAATCACCCGGAATGGCCGCAAGAAATTCCGTCGGGATCTGGGGGAATTTTTTGCGGACTTGGTTTGACGCTTGGAGCTTACTTGCGAATTTATTTGGTTAGTTTGTCGTTTTGGTCGTGTGGAAGCTAAGAATCCCGCGAATATCGTGGCGATTGACGAGGATTCCGACGCGATCACGGCATCGGAGGTGCCGAATTTCGAAAAATGAACTCGGCGCTGACGCAGCGCAGTGAGTAAATCTGTAACGCCCGCATCCCGCGAGAGTTATTCGACCAAATAACGACGTTTGCGAATGCATGCGTCCCTGTACTTTTTTTCTCTGGTTTTTGGAGATTTTTTGGAGATCTTTTTTTGAGGGGCTTGACGTGGAACGTGATTGATGGCGCTTTTTTGGAGTTTGAAGTCATTTTTGTAAGTTTATTGTGTCAGTGGAAAATTTTGGAATTTGGTCATTATTTTTTGATTTTCGTCATCGTATAATTTTTTTTTGTTTGATTCATTTTTTGGAAGATTGAGATTTGATTGTTATTTTATAATTTGTGTCATCGAATCATTTTTTTTGTTTGAGTCAGTTTTTGAAAGTTTATTGTGTCAGTGAAAAATTTTGAAATTTGATCTTTGTTTTATGACTTCTGTCATGAAATAATTTTTTTTAGTTATTTTTCGCAAGTTTGTGTCCGTGGAAAATTTTGAAATTTGATCATCGTTATTTCTGTCATCGAATTATTTTATTGTTTGAGTGATTTTTTGGAAGTTTATTGTGTAAGTGGAAAATTCTGAAATTTGATTGTCATGTCATAATTTCTGTCATAGAGTCATTTTTTGGAAGTTTATTGTGTAAATGGAAAATTATGAAATTTGAACATCATGTTATAATTTGTCATAGAGTCATTTTTTCGAGTCATTTTTTGGAAGTTTATTGTGTAAGTGGAAAATTCTGAAATTTGATCACCATGTTATAATTTCTGTCGCAGAGTCATTTTTTTGAGTTATTTTTTGGAAGTTTATTGTGTCAGTGGAAAATCATGAAATTTAATCATCATGTTATAATTTCTGCCATCGAATAATTTTTTTTGTTTGAGTCATTTTGTGGAAGTTAATTGTGTCAGAGGAAAATTTTGAAACTTTATCATCGTGTTACAGAGTCATTTTTTTTGAGTCATTTTTTGAAAGTTTATTGTGTTCCTTGAAAATGTGGAAATTTGATCCTTATTTTGTGATTTATGTCATCGAGTCATTTTTTTCGGGCATTCATTTTGATTCCGAATTTATTTTCGCAGATATATGTAATAATCGGATAACTTCGATTTGAAAAATACTGAATTTTAAAGTTCAGACTTCCACTTTCCAAATTTTTGGTTCATACTACTCGAAATCTTAATTTTTCAATTTTCGGATTCCGAAACTGCATTTTAAATTCTGTAACTATACAATTTGTAGAAAAGAAGAAAATTTGAATATAAATTTTGAATTTTTCCAGTTTTCGAGTCATTATTGTTCGATCATTAAACTGAAATCTACAAATTTTGATAATTACGAATTTTTAAATATCCAATCAAAAATGTCTACATTACGTAAATTTTATTAGAAAGTTTGTAATTTTGAAAACTTCAAAATTGACGTCCATACAGAAAATGTATAATTCAAACGTAAATTCGGAAACATAAAGTTCAAAATTAAATTCGTCATTTTCAAGTTCAAAGTTCAATTTGGCAACTTTGAGCTCGAAATAAACTTCCGAAATTTCAAAATTAAAGTTCAATTCCACAACTTCGAGCAATAAATCAACTTCTGAAACTTCAAGGTCGAAGTTCATTTGAAAAATTTGAAGTTCAAACTTCTTGTAAACGAATCAACTTATTGAAATATTTTCGCCACCAATGTGAATTCCACTCTACCCCCTGCTTTTTTTCTGTTTTTTCCCCTACATTTCCTCTCTCTCTTTCTCGACAAGCACACGACATTTCCTACACAGAGACTCGTCGACAATGATTTTTCGCGAATTTCCGTTTTTGTTATTTTTCGGTATATCCCCTGAATAATCGCACACTCGTCACGCCAAATTCAGATGGACTCATGACACATTCTTTCCCAACAGTACGGAAAGATATATCGTTGCGGCTACAGTTCCGATTCTTTAACATGAACCACAGGAAACCAGCCCTTATTAAGTAAAAGGTAGCTACGGTACTTATTCTCTCGCAGTGTGCAACCCAGGAAAGCCGACCTTTTTTCCTCGCGATATTTTTCAGCTTCTCTAATGAACATGGCTGCTTTGAACGCGGGCACGAATTCTAATTCGGGATCGAATATTACAGTACTCGCCGCATCAACGTCATTCATTTCGGGCGATCGATCCCAATTTTGCTGAAACAATTTTCGGCTTGATTAAGACGTGACGCGTTAATTCGCATCGCGTGAATCGGGGGGGGGGGTGGGTTGTGGGGGGGGGGGGTGTGTTTTTTGGGTTGTTTGGGGGGGGTGGGGGGGGGGGGGGGGGGGAGATTTTTTGTATTTTGGGGTGTTGAGCGAACTGGGAATTTTATGTCTGGGAATAATGGAAAGGAATTTTGGATTTAGAGATGGTAGAGTTTTTTGAAATTTGTGCAGTTTTTTGTTTTTGAGGTGATTTTCAGTTCCTTGATGAAATTTTTTCGGGAGAAGTGAAAAAGTTGCAGTGTGGATTTTTTGAGTTTTTTGTGTGTAATTACTTCGTGGTATAATTTTTTTTTTTTTTTCGAAATATTTTAACTTTTGAGCGAAAAAAACGAAAATTCAGATACTGCGGTATCATTTCGAAATATTTTGAATTGAAAATAATTAAAAAGGTGTATTTTTGTCTGTGTATAGATAATTGACCGTTTATCCAAAAATAGATGATATTTTTTCGAAAATATTCGAATTTGGAAAAAATTACGCCAACTTTTCAATTTTTGAGTTAAGAAGTTTAATTTTTACTTTTTGAGTTTTAAATTACGTGAACTTTTTAATTCTTCCACTGGAAAAATGGTCGATTTCAATTGTTGGAAGGAACATCATTTAATACTTTTTTTTCGTCGTTGAAACATCATTTACGAACTTTTTATTTTCCGAGTTATTTTCTGAATAATTTCTCAGAATTCCTGTTAATCAGTACAAATTGTTTAAATGTGAACAAAACGTGAAAAAACATGTCAAGAATAGTAAATCACATAATATTATAGTTTGATGAGCAATAGTATATTTATATTTTGGTTCAGTTACTTCATAGCTCACTAATTAGTTACATTGACCAAGTTGAAAGAAGAAACATTAAAAAGACAATTACAGGAAATTAACCTACTTATTCATTATAAAAAATAATATTGTTTACATTTTTGAGTTTTCCTTTTTATGGGCGCAGTCATAATTGTGTCTATATTTATAATTAACTCAGATCTGAGAAATCCATTAAATGAATCAGTATACTAAAATTAATCACTTTTCTTAAAGTTTTAAGTAATCGATAGTGTTTGTTTATTTATTTATTTTTATTTTGTTATCTTTTCAAGTGGGTTATAAAGGTAGTTCGAATTTTTTTTTACGTCAATTTTTTTAGAATTTTGCGTTATATTATTGAATGATTACCTTTTTTCTTGAAAAGGTAATGAATAATATTATATTATACATTATATCATATTATATATTATATTAGAATGTTTTTTTGGATTTTTCAGATATCCTGTGATATTTTCAAAATTTTTGATTCGCTAATTTTTATATTTTTCAAATTTTTTAGGATTTTCACATTTCAGTGATTTCAAATTTCAAATTATATATAATATGCCAATCGAATTCAAATACGTTAATTTTTGGATTTTTCCTATCGATTTATAAATCTTTAGATCATGGAATTTGAGTGTGCAGTAATGAAAGAACTTCGAAATTTTTTAATTTGTCAACTTCAAATTCAAAATTTCAAAATTCCAGAGCACTTATCTTGAAATTTTCAATACTACTAAAATTTGTATATTCGAAGTCAGGGAAAAAACGTTCGGAAATTTTTGCGCAAATTTATCAAAATCGAAGTAACGTAAGTTTTGTAAATTCCAAAAATTTACGTTCATCACTGATAAACCTGTTTTTTATTTACTGAAAGTAACAAATGAAATCAAAGTTCGTGAATATCAATAAAAATGACGTAAAGTCAACGGATAAAAATCGAGGAAAACACAAAAATTGTCGATTCGCCGATCGCTGAACACGCTGATGTCAGAAATTTATAAAATGCCCTTTTCAACTAATTTTTTCAATTCAATGCGCCTTATTTTGGGAACCGTCCCGTTTATGGGTCCTCCATCTCGTCGCTGATTTTGCATTTCTCAGGTTTTAACAGTCGATTTTTGCAGCGTGAAGTACTAACCGAATCATGTTTACTAACAGCAACGAATGCGAAGTGACGATGTACTTGCGAGTTTATGTAGGCATGATAAATGGGCGTTTTTCCTTTTCTCTCCTAAAGGGATAAATTTCTTATCGCGTCGGGGCGCAGTTAATTCGCGATTTCGAGTTATGGCCGGTTCAAAGAGGGCAATTAAAAGGCGATTGTATTTTACGGTTCGTCCGATAATTCTCGTTTCGAGGGTGGATTCCAATTTTACGAGGCGGATTACGCAATGAGCACTCGAAAGGGTCTTTTTGTGTTTGTTTTTGTTTAGTTTTTCCGGGGGAACAAAGTGTCGACGAAAAAAGGAGAGAAAGGAAAAAGCGCAGTTGGATTTGTTACGAAAAAAGGGGGTCGTTTCGGGAGAAAACTGGGGGGGGGGGGGGGG
>JAPYZK010009318.1:0-12782 GCA_030522785.1 Platygaster equestris | reverse complement strand
CAGCGCGAAATTCAAAATCAGCCATTTACCCCGTGTAAATTTAAATATCGCGCTGCTTTAGCACGCATGTCCTGTCCCAATACCTACAAATGGCGCGGTCCAATTGGGGTCAAAAAAATAGTGGTGGGGGAATGGGATCAGCTATCCAGTGTATTATACAGATCAGTGGTTTTGCGACAATCTATATTGGTAACACTTGTAAGAAAACTATAAGCCCTATGCATTTTTTCATCAAAAATATCGGAAATCCACAGAAATATGAAAAAAAAAATTTGTTTTTTGACGTCGTCTTGAAATTGCCCAATTGGTTACTTGTCGCCTTGGGTCAAAATCAGTAGCCGGAGCTTTACCAAAAATCGCCCAATACCAGTGCTCATTTGTGCGCTACAATGGATGTACGGTTCGTGCACTACTAAAGCAGGATCTGCCACGACCGTGTGCACTAGAGTGACTTCGAGTGTAGTCTTCTTGGGTCGTGCAGTAGAGTGACTTCGAGTGTATGTCTAATTGTCAGAAACAGACGAATCAGTGGGAATAGTCAGTGTCTAAATTTATAAATTAGTCAATATTTTACAAAATATTCTAGTGTTGTTCACGGTTGTTCACCGTTTAGTGTCGTTCAACGGGGATCGAGAAGGAAATAAGTGACCTGCGCTGCTGCAGCGGCGGCAGCTGCACTTCATCCACTTCCTCGCCAAAAAAGACCATAAATAATCCAGTGGCGCACGCCAAAGCAAGGAAGGAAGATAACAACAAAGTACACAAAACAGCGAAGCTGACTCCGGTGCGGCCTCGCCTCGTCGAGGGCTCGAGCAGCACCAAAACGAGGCACAATCCTCATACGCCCGTGCTCACCATGAAGCTCGTCGACCATGTCGTGCGCAGCTTCAAGGTCGCTAAGGTACACCAAATCACACGTTGCTTTTGGCAATTTGGAATCACCGCGTTTTGCAAAATGTAGGACGTTGTATTCTGAATTCTGCGTCGAATGAATTTTGAAATTTTGTTTAGTATTGGTCATGGATAAGTTGTAGTTCCAACTGCAAAAAGATACCTCGGAATGAAGAAATATTGCGAAAATGAGAAAATCAAGCGTTTCAATTTGCTATATAAATTGAAAACCTAGAAAGTTTGAAAATTTCAGATTTAAGAACCCTTACAAAGTGGATGCAACCCAACGACAACCTTCAAAGGTTGTCGTCGTTGGGTTGCAAATTTCTTAAGTATGAAAAACAGTATCAGTAAACAGTATTTTTTTACAAATTGAGGTTCTGCTTGCTTTAGATTAAGTCAGCAGAACATGAAAAATTGTAGAAAACACAATCGGATCAGTCGGGCACGTGGGTAATAAATAAAGGCTAATGACATGCTACAAAAAAAACCTAATAAAAAAAAATTATTTTTTCAGAAAAACAGGATTTTGGTCTGCTAGCCCAATGTCTCAGAGCGCGCGTCGAATTTTTCGACGCATAGTAGCGACACCGACGATAGAGAGTTCTCGAAAGGCTCATTAGAGGCGAATTAACGGCGCTTTTGGCGATTTGAATACTTTCATAGTTTTTTTTTTTTTTTTTTTTTTTTTTTTTTTAGAAATTAAGGTTCTGCTAACTTAAGGTTAATTCAGCAGAACATGGCGAAAAATCGTAGACAACGCAATCGGATTAGTCGGGCACCCGAATAATAATTGAAGGCTCATTAAATGCTGCGAAAAAAACCTGATGCGCAAAATTTTTTTCCCCAGAAAACAGGATTTTGGTCTGCTAGCGTGATGTTTCGGAGCGCGCACCGAATCACTCGACGCATAGTAGCGACGTCGCCGATAAAGAGTATTAAGAGGCTCGATAAATGCAAATTTCATGCACTTCTGGCGATTTTAATGTTTTTATATATTTTTTTGGAATTGAGGTTCTGCTAGCTTTAGGTTAAGTCAGCAGAACATGGCGAAAAATTGTATATAATCCAGAAAATGTTTCGGAACCGGCACCTACTTACAAATCATGAAAGGCTTTTTAAATGCTACGCGATACAATTTTTTAAAACCAATTGCAAAAAAAAAATTTTTTTTCCATACACAGATTCTTGGTCTGTACAATATGTTTCAAAAGAATAATATCTCGAAGTATGAAAATGACACTGCCGATAAAAAGTCTTAGAACGGCTTATTGAATGCTCATTAAATGCACTTTCGGCTATTAACATCCTTTCTAATTGAGGGCTCGGAAAGCAGAACGCAATGTACGCGTGACCCTTGGCTGCCTAGTAGGCAGAGGTGGGGATGCTTCGCTGCTCCTGCAATCGAATGCAGGATCGATTGATGTTTTGGGACTTGTTAAACTCGCTGCCGTTTCGTGAATATTGATCGAATCGGGCTGATTTTTATACCAAAATGTTCGTGAAGCTTTAGCGATTCTGATGAATCTATTCGTATGCCGAATTTGTGTAAACAATCGCTCCCAAACAATTAACAAACTTTACATGACTTTTAGTTGGAAAATTGTTACAAATTAATTATTTTACCTTTTTTTTTTCAACAAAAACCTTTTTACAAGGCATTCTTGACCACATAGAAAAAGTTTTTGTTGAAAAAAAATAGTAATTCACAAAAATTTATAACGTCTTTACAACTACAAGTGATGTAAAGTTAGTTGATTGTTTGGGAGCGATTATTAAACAAATTCGACATATGAATAGGTTCACCGGAAGCGCTAAAGCTTCATGAACATTTTGGTATGAAAATCAGCCCGATTCGATCAATATTCACGAAACGGCAGCAACTTCAAAAAGTCCCAAAAAAGCAATTTTATTGATCCCGCATTCGATCGCGGGAGCAGCGAAGCATCCCCACCTCTGCCTACTAGGCAGCCGAGGGTCACGCGCCTATTGCGTTCTGCTTTCCGAGCCCTCAATTTTTTCAAATATGTACAGTATGTTCCATTTATGCCTTCATCTATCGATGTATCGAAATATATCGATCGCCCATAAGCGACAATGTAAAATCTGATATATATCGATATACCCAAGATGCAATATCGATATATCGATAGGTGAAGGCATTAATGGACATACTGTACATGCTCTTCTGTAGTCTAGATTAACCCAGCGAAACATGGTTAAACACTGGGAAACTGCAAAATCGCTTATACTATTGATATTCGATTCAATTTACTTGAATTATAAGTGAAGTGAACCAATTTGAATACATATATTCCATACTGAGATAAGAATTGAATCTGAAATCTTTATCAATTTGATATTTTGAAAAGTGAATTTTTAATTTCCCACTTCTTTACACGAAGCCACATTGGATTGGATAATGAAGCAATCTAAGTATAATTATATTGATATACCAATATACCATGCGTATGGTAGACGGATCGCACGGTAGTGCATATGTTTTTGTGCATTTCGATCTTCATTATTATTAGTAAGAATATTAATTGAAATAATGGTGAGAAATTATTTTTCATATAATATTTTTTCGATTACTGATGTACTAACATTATGGCGTTGTGTAAAAGAGCAAGAAATTCAAAATTCAATGATGATATCATTAAATTTCTATCAATTTTCAATTTATTGAATATACATTCAAATATCTAATATTAATATTAGAACTTTTCATTCTTTAATCATTTCAATAGGAATTGATGATTTTAATACTGATAGTATACAAAAGACTTTTTATCTGCGGTGTTGTTTTTATACTTTAAGGTAGCTCCGAGACAACGGGCTGGCAGACTAAAATCTTGAAATAAGGAAAATTTTTTTTTTTTAAGAAAAAATTTTGTTTGTTCATTAGGTTTTTTGTAGCATTTGATAAGCCTTTGATTATTATCCAGGTGCCCAACTGATCCGAATGCGTTTTCTCCAATTTTTCACCATGTTCTGCTGACTTAATCTAAGGTTAGCAGAACCTTAATTTCTAAAAAAAAGTATAAAAGCATTTAAATCGCCGAAAGTGCATTGAATTTGCCTTTAATGAGCCTTTTAAGAACTCTTCATCGTCGGTGTCGCTACTATGCGTCGAAAAATTCTATGCGCGCTCCGAGCCATTGGGCTAGCAGACCAAAATCCTGTTAGTCGAAAAAATTATTGCTTCGAAAAAAAATTTATTTATTAGGTTTTCTTGTAGCATTTCATTAGCCTTTAATTATTATACAGGTGTCCATCTGATCCTAACGCGTTTTCTTCGATTTTTCACCATGTTCTGCTAACTTTATCTAAAGTTAACAGAACCTTTATTTTCAAAACATGTATAAGAGCATTTAAATCGCTGATAGTGCATTTAATTTGCCTCTAATGAGCCCTTTAAGAACTGTTCATCGTCGGTGTCGCTACAATGCGTCAAAAAATTCGACGCGCGCTGCGAGACATTGGGCTAGCAGACATAAATCCTGTTTTTCGGGGAAAATTATTTTTGTGTGAAATTCTTTTTGCATATTAGGTTTTTTTGAAGCATTTAATTAACCTTTAATTATTATCCACATGCCTGACTCATCCGATTGCATTTTCTACAATTTTTCACCATGTTCTGCTGACTTAATCTAAAGTTAGCAGAACCTTCATTTGAAAAAAAATATTATTGAAGCATTTAAATCGCCAAAAGTGCATTTAATTCGCCTTTAATGGGCCTTTTAAGAACTCTTTATCGTTGGTGTTGCTACTATGCGTCGAAAAATTTGGCGCGCTCTCCGAGACATTGGGCTAGCAGACCGAAATCCTGTTTTTCGGAAAAAATTATTTTTTTTAAGAAAAATTTTTTTAATAAGGTTTTCTTGTAGCATTTAATTAGCCTTTAATTATTATCCAGGTGCTCGACTGATCCAAATGCGTTTTCTACCATTTTTCACCATGTTCTGCTGACTTAATCTAAAGTTAGCAGAACCTTGATTTTTGAAAAAAGTAAAAAAGCACTTATATCACCGAAAGTGCATTAAATTTGCCTTTAATGAGCCTTTTGAAAACTCTTCATCGTCGGTGTCCCTACTACGCGTCGAGAAATTCGGTGCGCGCTCCGAGCCATTAGGCTAGCAGACCAAAATCCTGTTTTTCGGAAAAAATTATGTTTTTGGAAAAAAAATTTTATAATTAGGTTTTCTTGTAGCATTTAATTAGCCTTCAATTATTATCCAGGTGCCCGACTGATCCGAATGCGTTTTCTACGATTTCTCGCCATGTTCTGCTGACTTTCTAGCAGACCAAAATCCTATTTTTCGAAAACTATTTTTTTGTTTTTTTTGGGGGGGAAATTTTTGATGATTGATTTTGATGATGGTGATTGATTTCCATCAATCACCATCAATCCCCATAGATTTGTATAGATTCCCTCCATAAATCTCCACGAATTTACATCGATTTCCATCGATCCTCATCATTCATTATCAATTTCCATCGATTCGCAACAATTCCCATCAATTCCTACAGATTCCTAACAATATCTATCAATTACCGTCACTACTGATAGATTTCCATCTATCGCCGTCAATTCTCATCGATTTCCACCAATCCTCATCATTCACCATCAATTCCCATCGATTCACGATTCCCATCAATTTCTATAGATTCCAAACAATTTGCACCAATTCCCATCAATCACCGTCAATCCTCATAGTTTCTATCGATTTCCATTAGTCGCCTTCAATTTCCATAAATTTCCATAAATTTTCATTAATCCTTATTATTTACCATCGATTCCCATAGATTCTCAACCATTTCCATTGAGTCCAATCAATTCCCATCAATCACTGTCAATCCCCATAGATTTCTATAAATTCCCATATATTTTTATCGATTCCCATAAATCCCGAAAAATTTACATAGATTTCAATAAATTCCCATCAATCGCCGTCAATTCCCATCGATTTCCTTTATTCCCATTAATTCCTATGGATTTTCATTAATTTTCATCGATTTACATCAATTCCTATCGATTTCCATAGATTCCCATAAATACTCATCTATTCCCATTGTTTTCCTCAAATTATATTATCTTTTTTCATGAACTCCCATTTATTTCCGTGGATTCCCATCTATATCGATAGATTCTCTTTGAACTCATGGATTTACATCAATTTCTATCAAATCCTATCAGTTTCCGTAGATTTTCATCAATTTCTATCGATTTTAATCGATTTCCATCAATTACTATAGATTCTCATAGATTCCTATCATTTCCAATTGTTTTAGATGAATTCCTATTGATTTTTGTAAACTCCCATTTATTCTCATTGACTCTTATCGATTATCATTAACTCTCAATAATCATTAATTTTTATTAATTATCAATAATTTCAATCATTTCCCTTTTTTTTCCATTATTTCATGGTAAACAATTTTTTTTTTTTTTTTTTTTTTTTTGAAAAACAAATGCTTTCTTAGGTATTCATCTGAACTTCTATGTATTCCCATCAATAAAATTTTTAATTACCATCAATTTCCATAGTCTCATATCTGTTTCTGTTGATGTGCAATAATTTTTAATGAATTTCCGTTGATTCGCACTGTTTTCCAATAATAACTATACAGTTCGCACGGATAAGACTTTCACAAACATCCAAAAAGATTTATTGGTCGGAATTACGTAGTCTAATTTAATTGGTTAGACGAAAATACATGAAAATCTGAATGGGGGTTGACGCACGGAGCTCGCAGGGAGTGACGCCCTCTAGTATTGTACAAACTCTATAATGCGCAATAACTTGTTGTATCCTCTTATATCCTTCGTATGCATATTGGGCTATGCCCGTTGAATGATAATAAATAATAATGATTCTACCTCAAGGTCTTCCGCGAGAATTCGGACCGCATCAACAGCATCGACTTCTCGCCGAGCGGCGATACCCTGATCTCGTGCTCGGAGGACGACCAGATCGTGATTTACGATTGCGAAAAGGGCTCGCAGCAGCGTACAGTCAACTCGAAAAAATATGGCGTCGACCTCATACACTTCACCCACGCGAAAAACACGGCCATCCACAGCAGCACCAAGATCGACGATACGATTCGGTACCTCAGCCTCCACGACAACAAGTACATACGCTACTTCCCGGGCCACACAAAGAAAGTTGTCTCGCTCTGCATAAGCCCCATCGAGGATACCTTCCTGTCGGGCTCGATGGACAAGACGCTACGGCTCTGGGACTTGCGCTCGCCCAGCTGCCAGGGCGTCATGAACGTCTCGGGCCGGCCGGTTGCCGCTTACGATCCCGAGGGCCTCATCTTTGCCGCCGGCGTCAACTCGGAGAGCGTCAAGCTCTACGATCTGCGCAGCTTCGACAAGGGACCCTTCACCACCTTCAAACTTGCCCAAGAGAAGGAGTGCGACTGGACCGGCCTCAAGTTTAGCCGCGACGGCAAGACGATTCTCATATCTACCAATGCTAGTATCATCAGGTAATATGCGACCTGATTACCTGGTATTAGCTAGCGCTACCTGACACTTGCTGAACAGAGGCGAATGCAGAGTAGTATATTTCGTGCCAAGGGGTAGAAGTTGGACTTTTTGACGAGTTCCAATACATCCGTCGAATTAAAGTCCAAATTCTGACCCTTGGTACCGATATTTTTCACAATCCCTTTATTTGATAATCGATTTTCATTGCCTGTAAAGCGAGGTGAAAGTGGCCGAAGGCGGCCGAGTTAATTTCGCGGCGGGATGAAAAGTAAACGGCGCATCTGATTGGTCGAGAAGCGGGATGAAAAGTGATTAATGCATCTGATTGGTCGAGGAGCGGGATGAAAAGTAATCCTGTTTTCATCTGTGCCGTTCGTGACTATTTCGAGGGTTGTTATTGCGCACTCACTTTACAGGCTCGAAAATAGATAATTCTATAAATGGATTGTGAAAAATAGCGTGCATCACTCAGGCTTCAGTCAACGAATGCAACTCTCGGGTGAGTGCTTCCCGCACTACGCTCGGGAAGCAAACTTCACCCTCGGTCGCATTCGTTGACCTTCAGCCCTCGTTATGCAGTATACTATTTCACCACATGTGCATGTTTTGAGCGTCATTTAAATACCTGGAAAAGTGATCCTAAGGTTCCGTTTACCGAGCGATGCTTGCGATGAGGGAGGAAAAACCTACGTTTAATCCGTAGCGAGTAAAAAACTATACTTTTTTGCCCTTGGGATTAAAAGTAGGGTTTTTATCCCGCGGCGCAAGCATCGCTCAAAAAACGGAACTTAAATACCGCTCCGCAGGTATAAAAAGACTCGAAAAATATACAGATGTGGTAAAATAGTATATTTCGCACCAAGAGGCAGAAGTTAAACTTTTTGACGAGATCGGTGTATTGGTATGAGTAAAAGTCCAACTTCTGCCCATTGGTACGAACGATATTGTTTACCACATGTCTACGTTTTGAGCGTTATTTTAATACCTGGAGGAGCGGCCCTAAGGTTCCGTTTTCCGAGCGATGCTTGCAATGAGGAAAAAAAAAACCTACTTTTTATCTGTAGCGGGCAAAAAAGTATGGTTTCTTGCCCTAGGGATTAAAAGTAGGTTTTTCGTCCCGCAGCGCGAGCATCGCTGGAAAAAAGGAACTTTAGACCGCCCTAGAGGTATTAAGACGCGAAAAACATTCACATGTGGTAAAAAAAATGTTCGAGAGGGGTTCACAAAAAATATGTCTTTGATATTTTTGGAATTTCGAAGTCTTATATTATCGTCAATTCTCTAGGTTAAAAATTTTAAATTATTCATTTTTTCAGTTTCAATATTTTCGAATTTTTCAGAGCTTGAAGTCTTGCAATTTTTGAATTTTATAGTTATACTGGATGGTCGTTGTAGCGACCCGCGTTGTAGCGACTGCGCGTTGTAGCGACTGCGCGTTGTAGCGACGAGGAATTTCCCGTTGTTGCGACTGAAGGGACGTCCCCTTTTATCCCTACTCTTATACCCCACCACTACCCAACCATGCTTTGGACTGCCGGGCTAGTTTACATGCATTGTGCGGTCAAATTGACATTTTCCTACGATTCGCTTTTTGAGATCACTTTTCTTTGCATAATAAATCCTTTTTTTTTTACTAACTCGTTTTACTATGAAGGACTTTTGAGATTCGTGGTGTAGATTCCAGATGTTTGAATGTTTGAATTTTTCTATCAATTTATTAATGCCCGAATTTGAATTTCCAAGATTCTCAACCTTTTCGAAAATTTCTAAAATGCAAGAAAATTACGAAATTTATGAAGTAATTTGAATGCACAGAAATCATGAATTTTCAGAAAGTTGAAAAATTCTAGTAAATTTCCAAAATGTGTAGAATATCTAGAATTCTAAAAATTCTCTAAAAATTTTCGAAATTTTTAGAAATTTTTCTTGAAAATGTAAAGGTTGCAAAACTAAACATAAAATCAATGTAGTTAGTAATGAGAAAAAATATTTAAAATGAAAAAAAAGCAAAATACGAAAAATTACAAATCTTGAAATCATCATAAAATTGGAAATTCGACAAGAAAGAATAACACAAGAAGGGGAAAGGTTTCATTGAGATAAACATTTTTTGTATTCTTCACAAACATTTAAGAGAACTATAAAAAATTAACAAAATATAAAAAAGTTGCTTTTCGATTATTTCAAATATTCAAATAAATGTATAATAAAAATTACAGTAAAAAAAATCGAATACCCTGACGATCCATCTCTCACTCGTCTCTCACCGGTGAGAGATGGGTGAGAGACGGGTGAAAGTTCAGAGGATGTGATGTGATTTTGAATAGCTATTAAACGACGCTATATGTACAAATTTTCACCCCTCAACACTATTTAATACATAATTACAAACAAAACATAATTTTCCATTAACAATCGATCACCGAACGTGATTATACAATCGACAATACTTCACGATTACGTCCGCGGTCGCTGTAATATCATCGAGCGGTTTAACGCTGCTCAGTTGGTGGATCGGTTGGTAAAGTAGTATTGAATTTCGCATTTTCTAAATTATGAAGTTTTCAATAAAAAAGTTCGAATTACTGAATTATTCGATTATTAATTTGCCGGATATAAAAGTTTGTCTCTTAAAACATGTTTTTTTTACACATGCACAAAGATGACCCTTTTTCATGCACGAAATGTGGGCGCCAAATAGCATTTTTCATTGATATAGTATAGCAGTGCGGAATAAGTGTGCGCTGAATAATTCCACACGAGTTTTGGAAATTTTTCAAACACTGTAAAAATTTCATTCGTCATATTGTTCAGAATTTACAAAATTTCCGAAAATTCCCAAAATTCTCAACATTTCTAAAATTTCCGGAAATAACCTAAATTCTGAAAATTTTCTAAATTCTCAAAATAACCGAAAATTTTGAAAATTCTCAAAAATTTCAAAAATTTTTGAGAATTTTCAGAATTTCAAAAAATTTCCAAAATTTCTAAATGCCCAAGAATTCCTAAAATTATCAAAATTTCGAAACAATCACGAAATTTTCGAAAAAAATTTTTTTTTCACTTCATGAAAAAAAAAATAGTTACTCGCTATTTGTTTATGAACAATTCGTCAGCTATTATTATGAATTCTCTAACTTTTCTCGAAGCCGAAAAATTGAAAGAGGATAAAAAATGTTTCTTATCCACAATTCGTTTATAAACAATTGGTTGTCACTGATTCATCGTTCAATTGAACCTAAGAGCCAAAAAATTTGAAAATCAGACAGTTATTTATCAACAATTTTCGCATACATAATTTGTTATTGTTTATCGACTTTTCAATTTATCTCAAAACCGAGAAATGAATGGTACAAAAATTATTTTCCCAATCTACAATTTGTTTTTGAATAATTCGTCATTGTTTATTAATTTTTCGTTTCGGCTCAAAGCCTGAAAAATAAAAAACTGAAGATGACACAAAAAATCTTCGTTATTTTGAAATTAAGCACGCCGATCGTAAAAAGGCGTCTCCGCGGCAAAGTCAGATTCAAGTATTGTCTAAATACAAAAAGTGAGAGGTGAATAAAAATTACATACGAGTACAAACTAAAGTTAACAAATAAATAAACATCGTGAGAGTAGAAATTTTTCTTTAAAACAATTTTTGATAATAATTATTGGCATAATAATTAATTTCCGGACGAAGTCGCCCTTTTATGATCGGCGTGCTCAATTATTAAGCAAAAAATCGTTCAACAAACAAAACATTGTTGAATAAATAATATTATAACTTTACATTGAGTTAGTAATGAAACCTGACAAATAAATTTGAAATAGTACATTACGCACGTCTCTTAAGCTGGAAGAGCAAAGTCAGCAGAATCGAAAACCACTATATGGAACATTTCATGAAAGGCTAATTAAATGCCCTAATGAGAGATCTTAGGCTCCGCAAATTTTCGCAAAAATGACTGTTCTGCTAGCTTTAACTTCAGCCAGCAGAACACGAGCGAAACAGTGGCTAAAACAACGAAAATTGCAATTCCACTTGCACAGACATTAAAGACTCCAGAAATACACTAATCGCGAATTCCAGGCCCAATTACTTTTTTTGTGAGAACGCGAAAAGTCGCGACGCGTGGGTGAGGTCGGCAGAGCATGGCGGTAAAACCACTTTAATACTAAAAATCAGCGATTCGACAGTGTAGTCGTTGGAAATTCATTAAAAGCTAATTAAATGCTCTGATGAGGAATTTTAGGCTCCGCGAATTTTCGCGAAAATGACTGTTCTGCTAGCTTCAACTTAAACCAGCAGAACATGAGCTAAAAAGTGGCTTATACAACGAAAATTGCAATTCCACTTACATAGACATTTAACGCTCATTGAAGGCTCCCGAAATACACCAATCGCGAATTTCAGGCTCAATTACTTTTTTTGTGAGAATGCGAAAAGTCGCCGCGCGTGGGTGAGGCCAGCAGAACACGGAGGAAAAACCTCTAAGACAGTAAAAATCAGTGTTTCGAGAGTGTAGTCATTGTAAGTTCATTAAAGGCTAATTAAACTCTCTAATGAGAAATTTTAGGCTCTGCGAATTTCCGCGAAATTGACTGTTCTGCTGCCTTCAACTTAAGCCAGCAGAACATAAGCGAAAAAGTGGCTAAAACAGCGGAAATTGCAATTTTATTTGCACAGACATTAAAGGCTCATTTGAAGCTCTAGAAATATACTCATTGCGAATTTCAGGCTAAATTCCTTTTTCTGTGAAAATGCGAAAAGTCGCCGCGCGGAAGTGAGGCCAGAAGAGCATGGTGGAAAAACCTCTTAGAAAGTGAAAATAAGTGTTTCGACAGTGTAGTCCTTGTAAGTTTATTGAAGGCTAATTATATGCTCTAATGAGAAATTTTAGGCTCTGCGAATTTCCGCGAAAATGACTGTTCTGCTGCCTTCAACTTCAGCCAGCAGAAAATGAGCGCAAAAGTGGCTAATACAGCAAAATTTTCAATTTCTTCCGCATATCCATTAGCGGCTCATTTAAGGCTCTGAAAATACACCAATCGCGAATTTCAGGCTCATATTTTTTTTTTTTTTTTTTATGCGAAAAGTCGCGACGCGTGGTAAGGTGGGCAGAGCATGGCAGGATAATTATCACAACGGTGAAAATAAATGTTTCCATCTTGTTTTCATTAGAGGTGTATCAAAATGCCATTATGAAAATTTCTGCTGCGATAATCTATTGTATATAAAATAAAAATCCGTTACTAATTGATTTTAATGGTTTGCTTTATGAAGCCCTGTTATCTTGTCCGTGTCACTCCCAGATCCTGGAATCCTAATCATTTATGGTCATAGGTAGTCCTCCCCCCCCCCCCCCCCCCCCCCCCGCCCCCCCGCCCCCCCCCCCCCCCC
>JAPYZK010009312.1:0-10760 GCA_030522785.1 Platygaster equestris | reverse complement strand
GATAAAAAAAAACACGTGTCGCTTAGATTTGGGTCGCCTACAACATATTACAATCTTATCAAAATCGGCGTCGGACACTTCGGGTACCTTCCTTGTAAGTGTAAAAACTTTGGAATTTACGAACTGAAATTTTGAGCAATGCAAATGTTATGAATTCACATTCTTCATTAAGAAAATGTTCACTCTCAAATTTCACAATTTTAAAAGTTGTAATTTTGGATAGATACATTTGTGATTAAAGTATGAGAAAATGAATTGAGAAAATTTTCCAATAATACGAAATTTAAATTTTGAAAAAGTAACTCAACGTGAAAGTTTAAATTCAAAATTGTAAAGGTTTGTGAAAACATCCTTAAAAATTTTTATCGTCAGAACTGCAAAATTGGATTCGAACATAGCAAAATAAATTTCGAAATTCCGGAACCAATTTTATAACCAATTTTATAAATCCCATATTTTGGGATCCAAATTGATAAATTGTCATTTTAATTTGAAACATTCAAAGATATTTGTGTAATCATAAAACGTTAATTGAATGAAAAGCAAATTAGTATAGTGAATTTCGAAAATCTTTAAATTTGATTTTTGAATGATGAAAATTGAATTTTTAAATCTGAAATCAAAAATGTCAAAATGTTATAATTTACAAAACTATTGAAAAAACTGTAAGCGGGTTTTCCCGACGAATACCTGCCACTCTAATCTAACTGTCATTTCGGGAGAGGAAAACGAGGGCCCCCCGAAATGAAAGGCGAGGGGCCAACAGTTCCCTATTGTTCCCTATGGGCGAGGAAGAGGATGGCATCTCCGCCTGTATCTTGTATTTTATAGATATCCGACGAGTATTATTCGGCCGCGTATTCTGATATATATATGTGTATATATAACGCGTGTATAAATAAAAAGTAGTTTACAAATTCAGAAGTGGGATTCGCCCGCGTTTGTGACTTAACGCGACTGTTCTAATGGTGAAAAGTGAAAGAAGAAATGGAACAAAAGTGCGAGAGGAACACGGCATTCCGGTATGGGACCATCCATATGGACGCGTGAGCTGACGTGGACGACCGGGGGCACCGAGGCTGCCGGGGGATGACAGCTAGAGAGCTGTGGGCGATTTATGACGGGCACCCGGGATCAAAGGGGATGCCGGATGGACAGCAGGACATCACGGCTGCGATATGCGTCGTCATCGGACCGCGGCCTGGCAAAGGACGCTCGGAGGAGTACAATATACGACCGGAGGATCGTCGGCGGTGATACGTAACGTGTTGCAGTCGAGATTTCTGTTGATCCGGGGGTGGCCGGTGGAATGGCATCGAGGGGTACCAGCTGGTTTTGCGTGGTCCCCGCGGCCCGTGAAAGAATTCGCAAGGAGAAGAGATAAGTAAAACGGAAAAATTGATGTGTGCCAAGTAAAAGGGGACGCACACAGCAAAGAAAATATACGTATAATGGCATTTATTTTACAGGATTAGTATATATGATGAAAAGATATGTTTTAAGTATGTGAGGGACTTGACTTTATAGGCGCACGAAATACGTCATTTTTGGGTGAAAAGAGGAATTCGGCCTCCGACTGCAGCCGGGGCGATGAACTCGAAATAAAATTCGGGTTTCCTCCGATGTATATCGGTGCGGGTGTAAAACTGCAGATCAAACAATTAAAAACAAAATAATATAGACATTTTCGATTTATCTCAAGACTACTGAAAGCGATTTTGAACGTAACATGTACTCGGATAGACCAGCCGCCATAATGCGTGACGTCATTGTCCTTGTTTTAAAACAGACTGAAACAGACCAACCAGTAGCAAAACTTTTCGAACTGCATTAGTAAAACTGGATTCTTAACCATGTACCATTAATATTATTTCAATTTTCGAATGTGTAATTGATTTATTAAAATTAGAAGAGAAGGAGGTCACGTAAAAAGAGAAAGTGTTGGAACTGAATGGCTTGATTTAGGCGTAATCGCGGAAAGCATGTCAGTTCAGGTAAAAAAAAAAAAAATGAAATTTCATATAACGGCACGGTGGGGACAATAAATTTGACGGAAACAAGGCTTTCCCCGATCAGCGTAACTGGTTGGGGGTAAGATTTGAGTTGAATGAATATGAACGAATTAATTCCAGAATTGAAACGTTGACAAGACCGAACACCCGACAATAATTGATTAGTATGGGTAAACACAAACATGTCTTAAGTACGAAATTAAAATTATTTTTCCATAACCGATTAAATCGAATTTATTAAAAAAATAAATGTGACACTAGAACACTATGAGACTCATAATAAAAAAAGAACTTGTTAATGGGAAACGACTTATGAAAAGTGAAACTGATGGTTGACTTAATGACTCATGGAAATGAAAGGGATTGACCTGCATCGACTAATAAAAACGGAATTCACGAACCTACAACTAGTACGAAAACTGATTCCCAGAGATTTCAAAAGATCAAGACGTGAACAAGATTTTCGAAAATGAGGTAATTTGAGCTAAATCAGTGAACGGAAAATTAAATCACAGAAATATTACAATACAATTCGACGTGAAAAATAAGGTGAAAATTAACAAATTTTAATATCAGACATAAAGTGGAGGGCCATTGGATCGAGGGAGTTGGCTCAAAAACCGCCGACTGCACCAACTCGAGAGAGGGTCCTATGACAGCATGGGCCAGGAACAGGGCGCGCTCAAACAAAAGAGAGCTGCTGCATGAGGTCACGGAGAGGCTGACAAGTGAGGAAACGACGTCGACCTAACGGACCGGGGACGGTCGGAAACGGTCAGGATGGTCGAGTGGCTTGCACCCAAAATGATTTTCACACGCGAGGGGAGGGGACAGCCGGCGTCAGGTGCTCAGAAAGAGGGCAGCGTCCAGCGACGAGACTGATTTTCCCCCAGCCGGGGTCGAGTAGAAACAGAAAAACGGGTAGCACAGAAGGGTAGTAAGTCCAAAATTTGGACTCCAAATGAGTGGCCTGGAAATGCGGGAGAGTTGGTTCATAAGAAACCTCTATGACCGTAGTGGCGCTCAGAGGAACGGGTAGCAATGAAGGGTAATTAGTCGGAATTGAGTGGCCTGAAGATACAGGACAAGGGGTGAAAGATACCTAACTGTGGTGGCGCTCAACGGAACCGATGAAATAAAAATGAAAAGAGAAATTTAGAGTAAGAAATAGTGTAATGGTGACGATCTTGACGATTCGACAGACTCCACATGTTACCCTGAGCTCAAACACGCTTAACTAATACTAATAACGCTTAACTAATATCACACACCGAACTTATTATATAAATGTACCCTTGAGAAAGCACTGAAATGATATATGTGACTGGAATCAAATATTTATTGTATTCATATCACTGCTCTGTTTGAAAAAAGTAATGAGGAAAGTCAGACTGGCACCCAAAGTCGGTGACTTTGAAAAATTAGGATAAATCTAAGAAGTGTTGTTTTCCTATTATACAGCGCTTCAATTGGAACAAACCAGAAGTGGATCGAGGACGATCACAGGGTCAGGATGGACGAGCTGTAAGCGGGTTTTTCCGACGAATACCTTCCACTCTAATCTAACGGTCATTTCGGGAGAGAAAAACGAGGGCCCACCGAAATGAAAGGCGAGGGGAGAACAGTTCCCTATGGGCGAGGACGAGGATGGCATCTCCGCCTGTATCTTGTATTTTATAGATATCCGACGAGTATTATTCGGCCGAAAATTTGTTAATTCCAAAATTTTTCCATTTAAAATCTATAACTTCATAATCCTTTTTATTTTTGTTCATCACTCGCGACACCCGAAAAAAATTTTCCGCAAAAAAATCGGAAGATTAAAATCAGAAGTATTGAATAAGAATCCTCCTCAAAATAAACTAACACAAGCTAATGTTGACGAAACAAATATATAAACACCAAGAACGTAGCCAGAAATTTCGTTCGGGGGGGGGGGGGGGGGGGGGGGGGGGGATAAATTTTCTCGAAAAAAATTCAACAAATTCAAAAAGTGAAGTTTCATGGAAGAATTATGCAAATGTCCTAAATCTAAGAATTTTCGAAACTTTGTGAAAACCCTGAAATTTCTCAACTTGTTGAAATTCTTGAGATTGTCAAAATTCTTTAGACTATTAAAATTCTTGAAATGTTCTAAACTTTGAAAATTCGCGAAATTGTTGAAAATCTTGAGATGTTCGAAACGTTTAGAATTTTTGAGTTTCTCAAAGATTCAGAAATTCGTAAAATTCTCGGAATTTCTATAATTATAGAAGTATTGTAAGTTTTCAGAACTTTTAAAACTTTTCAGAACCTCCGAAATTTCCAAAAATTCCAAAATTGTAAAGTTTCAAAATTCCAAAAAGTTTTAAAATTTTCAACATCCCCTTAACTCTGGAATTCATCAAAATGGTCAAAAATCTCAAAAAATGTTAAAAATTTTTCGATTAAACAAAAGTTTCTCGAAATTTTGGGAATTCGAAAAATATTCAAAATTACGAAAACGGTCTTAAATTCTCAAGATTTCTGAAACTTGTTAAAATCTCTGGAATTTCTTGAATTTTCGGAATTCTGAAAATCGTCAAAATACTAAGAACTTTCGGAATTCTCATAATTGTCGCAAATCTTAAAAAGTTCTGAATTATCAAGTTCATCGAAATGTGAAGAATTCGTAAAATTTTCGAAATTGCAAGAATTCTGAAAATATTGTACATTTTCAGAATTTTCAAAACTTTTACAAATGTCTGAAATTTTCGAAAATTTAAAAATTTTTTAAATTTTTTAAATTCCAGTAACTTTCAAAATCCTTAAAATACTTCAAACTTTGAAAATTATGAATATTCTTCAACATCTCAAAGAGTTGAAAAAATATTACAAATCATTAAGTTTCTCGAAATGTGTGAAATGAAAAAAGAATCCGTCAAATTTTCGTGATTTCAGGAATTATGAAAATATTGTGAATTTTTAGAACTTTTTTACAACTTCAAAATTTGCAAACTTCTAAAAACTCGTAAAATTCTCGAAATCCTCTAAACTCTGAAAATTCCCAAAATTGTTAAATAATATACCTTGAAATGTTGAGAATGTTAAAAATCATCAAGTTCCTCGAAAACTTTTACACTTGTGAAAATCAGTATTGTTCCACTGTTTTTTTCCAAAATATACTTTTCTGCGATGTGCTAAATTTTTCACATTTTCCAGAATTTCTGGGGGGAGGGGGGGGGGTGCAGCCTCCTCGCTGGCTACGTGCTTGATAAATACCTCCGACACTTCCCAACGTTCGAAAAAAATAACAAACCTTAGAACACGAAAAACCTCAACTAACACCACCAAAGATGAACTTGTTGCCTAAAGTATGATCGAGAAATAGTACGTTGAACTAAACACAAAAATCGAATTTACGCGCGCACCTGAACGGTTCGCGAAATCGCGGGCGTCAGCGAGCGCGTCGGCACGCGCTCCGGGTAAAAGCAAGGTGTTCGCGTGCGGACGGAGGTCGCGCGACATACTGAGGAGCGTGCACCTGAATCCTGAATCCCCGCGGAATTGAGCGAGCGGTGAGTGAAACGCGGGGGAAAAGGAGATCGCGGAGGCTAAAGAGCCACCGGCCGGTGATCGCGATGTTCGCGGCATGCAGCACACGATGCGAAGGACGTTTTCGGCCTCGTCTCGTTTTGACCTATATAAACGCGCGTGCATGCACGCGCTGAGTCCGCGGGGCCTTATTATTTCTGCTCATTGCTAGGTGTTCGAAAGAACCTCGGAAGAGAAACAAACATTCCTTGACTTTTCTAGGACACGTGCCATTGTTTTTTCTTGATTCTTAAAGATCGGATAAATTTTTTCGGAATTTACAAAATCACGTTGGAGCTATGAATTACTCGTTTTCCAACATTTTCTCGATTTTCAGAGGGACAAGGGGTTGTAGAATATCGAAGTTACAAACATTCTGATTAGAGTGATGAGGGATGATATAAAACTTTTTGTTTGAGGGTGATACAAATTTTTCAATTTATTCGAGAGTGACGTTTAAGCTATCAATTACTTTTTTTTTCAATATGATTCACTCGTTTTACGATATTTCCTCGATTTCTGAAGGAACTTGGTGTTCGGAGGGGTGGCATTTACCTCGATTCTGATGAGGGCGATGAGAATAGTACATTGTTGTGCAAGCTGGCATTGATGATTTTAACGAAATAAAGGGTTGTGGCACGAGCCGAAGGCGAGTGTCACAACCCTTCATTTCGTCAAAATTGACAGCGTGCGCAACACAATACTTTTCTTTACCTAGCTGAAAAATATATTTGGAATACTAATTTCGAAGTTAGAGTAAAGAAAATATTCATCCAAATCCCGCGAGAAATATGTGATTTCGTGGCGCTGCTGGAGTGGACGGAATAATGGATTAACTGACTGTTGACGTATGGCATGCGAATGATGAACTCGTTCGCCCACTAGTGGGCGAATAAGCTCTTCGCCCACGCTCATAGCTCTTCGCCCACGCTCATCTTAACGACCTATAGTTATTTACTCACTCACGCTCAGTTTAGCGACCGTTTACGCACACATAATGAAAAACAAGATGGCTGACGAGCGACTCGACATATATAGAAAAGGCAAACTCTCCAACTCTAACCTCAAAATTACAAAACTGTGTATTGCTGCAATGTTTTTGTTGGTGTTTACAAAAGTGTCGAATACAGTCATAATCAATCCCGATGAAAATCAAAGCAACGAAAGGGATAATTATGTTTCAACTCCCTAAAGTGTGTAACAAAGCTCCAAGGGCGATTGTTGCGTCAATCAATCAGGTAACCCATTATCTCCCCCTCTCTCAGCAGGGCTATGAAATCACATATTTCTCGCGGTTGTTGAATAAAATATTGTGTGCGACTATTGGTCGAAAGAGGAGATTTCTCGAGCGTGGAGATTTCCTCACGAGCGTAGCGAGTGTGGTAACACGCGAGTGGAATGGAGTGAGTGGAATCCAGTGGAATGGAGCGAGTGGAATCCACTTGCGTGCTGCCACACTGTGGAATCCAGTGGAATGGAGCGAGTGGAATCCACTTGCGTGCTGCCACACTCGCTACGCTCGTGAGGCAATCTCCACGCTCGAGGAATCTCCTCTTTCTCCCACTAGTCGCACAATATACTATTGTCGGGTAACAGGGGATCATGATAAATAATGGACGTGGCGATAATGATTTCGGAATTGGAAATATACTTCCCAGTCAATTCATTAAAAAGAGTGGTAATATTTGAGCTCGTCATCGTCAAGTTTACGACTACTGAAATTTAGACAGAAGTTCTGTAAACAGATACTTTCATAATTCCAAACTCACAAAGCGTTTAATTGTGAGTTCAGAGGTTTATATCAGAAAAGCCGTTCGTATGCACACGCGTCCTCCAATCTTTACAATCCGGGCAATTAAAAGCGGCCAATCAAGTGCGCGGGGATGCGAGGAATTCTAACAGCGCGCGGGGCAAATTTTTTCTACCAGAGGAGAGAAATAGCCGCATGGGAAATTGACGACTCGGTCTTCCTGTCGCGCGCTATAGGGACAATGGCTCGCGGCGAGCGAGCGTGACGATGAGATCACGCGATTGCGAACGGACAATTTAATTGAGCCTCCGATAGGTTCGGATATATTTGAGGGAGGAAGGTGTTTTGCGAAAGATTTTCGTAATTTCGAGATTTCGATCTCTAGCAAAGATAGCGCAGGCGTAACATGCAATTGTAGTGGTTCATGCCGTCATTGAAACAACACTAATGAATCTCGAAATGGATTTAGATTTTCTAGTGATTCGATAATCGATGTTTTTTTCACTTTTTGGGTAAAAATATGTTTTTCGGATCAAACGTTCATCGATTTTAAACAGTTTTATAAAACTGTTTAAACTTTCATATATGAAAATGTGATGATTTTTAGGAGTTATAAAAAATCTCACGATTAGGGAAACCCCGGCGAAAAAAATTCTAATTGTAATATTTCTAAAGATCGCTCAGTATTCGTATTATACTATGTTGCACATGTGATATTTTTCACGAACTTTTTGAACACCCGCATTTCCATAAATACTCGCACTATTTCGAAACTCTCGATTTACCCAGCTTCACTATCAGATGTACCCCAGATACGTAATTAATTTTTTACCTCTCTTTCCATTTCCATACATTTTCTACTTCGTGATGAACGATCCTCGATACATACGTCATAAAATTCGCGTGAACTCGCGATGCGATGCGATTTCTCGGTGCTGATGATCGCGACGACTGAGGGGTGAGGAAGGGGAAATCTTCTATGGATTTTCTTCGCGTGAGCGTAGAAAATTCTAAGAGATTATCAGAATGGGAGGAATCCATTGAAAACTGATTAAACGTTTACATGTGATCGGTAAGAATGTTTTAAACGACTAAAAATTCCGAAAAACTTGACAAATTTTAGTGTACCTATACCCATAAATTTAAAATGTTTCTAAAAGTTTGAGTATATATGTGGAGTTTTTTCCGCGATTTATTTCATGAAAAAAGATGCCAAAATTAATTTTATCCCGTTTGAATTTTCGCGCGCGTGTTCAAAAACCATTAGCTACTGCGAGTGAAGAGACAGGTAACTACGACGAAATGACGTGCTTTGTATTTATTCCTTTTTAATTTCGTATTTTCATAATTACCCAGGATAATAAAAGTCGAATATTGAGTGTTCGTGTTTTTCTCCAAAATGAATCCGGTTTTGTATTCCTTTACGAACTCGAGACGGTTATAGAGTAGCAATGGATTTAAAGTCGATTCCGAACCACCTACTGTGTGCTAATAATGTAATTGCACGTGAGATTGCATTGCTACGATGCCAACTTGGTTTGGTCTAGTGGTTTGATTCTAGTGGATGGCTTGGTTTTCATTATTCCTAACATGTGAGTAGCCAAGTTGCCTTCATTTCTCAATTAGGCCCTTCGATAAACACATTCTCTTCGAAGTCGAAATTCCACATGTCTAATCATCAACCTTGTCAATATAATACTCTTTACAGAATCAGAATATGATTTCGAACATCAATTTATCGAGTTGGGATACTCAAATTTTGGAATTTTGGAGACGCCGTGCACAAATACTATTTCATCGAAATACTCAACATTCCCAAATTCTTCGAATTCTGAATTCCCAGATATTCCTGAAAACTAACAGTTTTGAAAATTTCCGAAGCACTTACAATTTTGATATCATTCAAAAAACTTGTAATTTCCAGGTTTCTCGAAGAACTCAAAATTCCAAAATTGTCTGAAAAACTCCAATATTTTCCAATTGGAGTGAGAAACTCTAATCCCTCGAAATTTTGGGAAACCCAAACTGTTCAATTCTCACACAAAACTTTAGATTTTTACATTTTAAGAAAAATTTAATAATTTTGAGTGTTACCCAAAATCAACAATTTTTAAATATTTCAAAAAACTTTAAAATTTTGAATTTTTCAGAAAACCCATGATTTCAAAATTAAAAAAAAAACTTGAAATGTTTGAATCATTTGAAAACACAAAATTCTTCAATTTTCTGAAACGCTTTGAATTTTTACATTTGTCAAAAAAAAGAAAAAAATTTTAATGTTTCCCAAAACTCACAATACACATTCAAATCCTCCAATAAACTTCGAAATTCCAAATTTCTCAGAGAACCCACGATTCAACAATTTTTGAAAATACTTATACTTTTTGAATCATTCGAAATACTTGAAATTTTGTAACTTTCCAAAAAACTCGAATTTTTTGAGAAATCCACAAATATGATTTCATCAAAATACTCAACATTTTCCAATTCTGAATTTCCATTTTTTTCGAAAAACGTTGAATTATAAAAAAAATTCCCACAGTAGCGCAGTCTAAGCGCACCGTCATTTTTTTTCATTAGGGTATAAAACATATCGCCGCGTGAACATTTAGAAGTTGTCGAAATTTTAATTTTTAAAAAATACGTAAATGACCCCAGCTACCAAAATCCTCAAAAAATAATTCCCTCTCGAAAATTCGCATCCATATACTCAACATGAACGTACTTGACATACATTATATAACTTATGGCATTTCCATTAAACCTTAGCTGAAACCCGACACCCCGCGGAAATCGATCGTCAAAGACCTATTCAATTTATAATCCCCCCCCCCCCCTCTCCCCGTCCCTCCTGCAGAGGGTCACTTTTTTCGCAATTACATTTTAAACCGGCAATTTATTTCGCTCATAAAGATCGTCCTATTGCCTCAGAGCGAAAAACCATCCGTGATCTATCACGATCGCGAGATCCGCGACGATCGGACCAATGCGCTGTTCGAGATGTCAGCTTTCACTTTTCCGCGAGTTTCCCCCTCATCGCGCGATGCAAACATAATCCCGCGGCGCTTATTTAACCGATGCCTCAAAAGACGCAATTTGCGAGAGATTGTCCCTGGCCCGCGGGGGAGATTTCTACGATTTCTACCGGAAGAGCGGGCAAGTGAAGTTGCGGTATGGGCTTACGTAGAAATTTTGATGTGTTTTTCAAAAATGAAATTCTTTGTACATTTAGAAATGATTGTTTATTCAACGCTCGCGAGAAATATGTAATTTCATGGCCCTGCTGAGAGTGGACGAAATAATGGATTACCTGCTTGTTGACGTATGGAATGCGAGTGATGAACTCTTTCGCCCACTAGTGGGCGAATAAGCTCTTCGCCCACGCTCATCTTAACGACCTATAGTTATTTACTCACTCACGCTCAGTTTAGCGACCGTTTACGCAC
>JAPYZK010009294.1:0-14140 GCA_030522785.1 Platygaster equestris | reverse complement strand
CACGAAACGTCAAAACTCGTGCCCGATCGTGCGCGCTCGGGTACCGTCGTTTTACGCCTAGAGTCTTATTTTCCCTCCAGATGTTTAGCCACGAAATTCTGCCAATTAGCCGTCCATGAACTGGAAAGTCTATGAAGGGCAATCAAACATATTTATTTCAAATTTTCCGCCTAAAAAGCGGGGAATTTGCGCATCTGACATTTCTGTTCAGCACACATGATTAAAAAAAGACAGACATACAACCATTTCAACAACAATAATAAACCGTTAAAACCACCCAGAATATAAACAACCGAATTAACAAAAAACAAAATATCGAAAAACGGAACGAACAAATAAAAATTCTGCGTTGTTTTTGAAAACCCGCCCCCCGCTGTCTCTCCCTTGAAGTCAGCTTCCCTTCTTCAATCGTTGCGTTTGCGTTGCAGTCTCTCGTGCGCGTTTCTTACCCTCGTTTCGTTTTCGCTCGGCATGCCTGCCATAAAAGAGGCGAGCTGCGAGCCGTCACCGCCGTCACACAAAAGCAAGATGGAGGATCTCGCAGTCGAAGTATGCGCCGAAAACGGGGCATATTACAAGGTTCGTTTCGCGAAAAGTATGCGAAAATTCGGCCCCTGAAAACCCCATGGCGACGACCGGATCGTTGTTCTCCGGCGTCCTCGGGTTTTTATCCCGTTCGCGTTCGTACTTCGTGAAAACGCGAGCTCCGAAATTCGCGGAAAACGCGGCTTCCTCGGGCGACGCCATTTCTCGGTTTGACAGGGCGTGAATTTTCACGCCTCACCCGCGAGGAAGTTGATCTTTTCTCGAGATTTCCCGCGAGTTTCCCAGGCTCAGAGATTTTTTTCCGGTCGTTTTCGAGGCAGGGGTTTTCTGTGCGGAAACACGCGTTTTCGGAAGTGTTTGACGAAGTTTTTTTGGATTTTTGCAGGCTTTTGTTACGGACGTTTTCGAGGACGAAGTTTTAGTGACATACGAAAATGAGTGAGTATTTGAAGAATTTTTAGAAATTGGTTTTTGGGAGATTGAGGGGGTTTTTCGGTTTGAGGTGTTTTTAGAGGGTTGTTTTGAGACTTGGAGGTTTTTTGAGGGGTTTTGGTTTGTTAATTGTCAGTTGTCGATGATTTGAAAAAACAGTTGAAAGTTTAGGTTTTTGGTTGTTTGTTTTTGTTATACTTGAGGGTTGTTAAGATGTTTGTTTTTTGGTTGCAGAACATTAAAATTTGATTAATTTTTTTTATTACCGAATGAATCAAATTTTCAATTTGCATGATTCCAGAAAACTTATATAATTGATTGTTTATGAATTTTACCATCAATCGTAAAAAAATTCAAAGTTTCAAATTTGGAAAATTTCACACATTTCAGATATATTTTTTATGTTTTTAGGTTCTCTTAATTTTTTTTCCGATTCTGTGATATGGAAAAACTGAAAAAATGTAATTGAAAGAGATTTCGATTTATGTTAAAAATTAGTTGAAATGATTTTTTTTTTTTTTAGTAATACATAATGTTTATGAATGGAAATATATAGTAGTAAATATAATCATAATAATGGACTACTTTTCTTTTAGTTGGCAGCCGGAGGCCAAGTTCACTTTTGCTCAAGTTCGTCTGCCTCCTCCCGAACCAAAACTTGATTACCATGAACACCAAGAAGTTGAAGTATTCTCGAGGACGAATGACACAGAGGTTACTGGGTGGTGGAAAGCGAACATTAAGGTATAACAGGGATATTTCAAAATATATTTCTGTTACTCTCAGACAGAACAAGCATTTGAAATACCATATTTGGAATTTCCGATAACGTCTTACTATGGAGAGCTGGAATTTTTTCGATCAATAACTTACGAAATATTTATTTATATATCTGATTATTTTTATTAATGCATTTGTTGTCAAATTCTAAATTCTTAAATTGGATTTTGTTGTTATTTGAGTTCATTTTAAATTTGAGTCATTTTGAAATATTATTCCAAAATGTAATTTCTTTTTAAGCCCATTGAGAAGAAATTGTTTCATTTTTCACTTGACTTCAAAATTTTATTTACATGTGTTATTCAAACTTTTTTATTGGGAAACTATTACTGAAAAACAAGAACTTCTCTTTTCTAATATAATAAATGGAGTAAAAATATCATCGATGGATAATTGATTAACTGATTATTGTTTATGAAAATTCGTTGACAATATGTAAAATATTGAACCAGGTCGAGAAATTTTACAATTGATCTCATTTTTTGGAAAACATTTGTGACTGTTTTTGAATGTATAATCGAAATGTTTATTTTGATATTGAAAAAAACTCATTTCAGATGATCAAAGGAGGTTTCATAGTTGTTGAGTACACGGGATATACAGTCAATGAGATCGTAGCAACTGAACGAATAAGACCCTATAATCCCAACCCACCTATCGACAAAAACACGTTTCACAAGATTGAGATTGAAGTACCTGAGGATTTGCGAGAATAGTAAGATTTCTGAATTTTTTTGCGTATTTAAAGTTTCAAACCCGAAAAAATATTAATGCAAAAGATTTGGAAATTCTGCGAGAAAAATGTTCAACTTTGGAATAATTAAATTTTCATTTTCCATTTTCTAATCCAACTTGAAATGTTAATTATTATTTAATTCTTAGATGTGATTTTTCCAATTTTGAATGTTGGGAATGTTTTGATTTGGAAAGACTGGATTTTGGTTTCGAAATCGTAATTTAAAAATTTTAGACACAAACTACTTGTTTCAGTTCTATTGTAAATATTTTCAATTTTGAAAATTCTACTGTAGCAATTTTCTATTTTTGAAATTTTGAAAATTTTAAATCATTGTAATTCGTATTCACGATTTTCTTTGTTTTTTAATTAGAATGGTATGGTTCTCAATAAAATTTGGCTTCAATATTAATTTCTTCAATATTAATTTCTTCAATATTAATTACTTTTTAAATTTTAAATTTAGGAGACTAAACTTGAAACATTTTAGACGTTTTCTAGTCTGAATGAAAGAGAAAAAAATTGAAAAGGGAATATTTCGAGATTCGTGTCTTTTTTTTTGATGAAGTAGAATTTCCAGTTTTTGATATTTTACGATTTTTATATTTAATTTTAGATTTTCTATTTCATTCTGGATTTAAAATTTTAGCATTTTCAAGTACAGAAGTTTTAGTATCAAATTCAAGAAATTCATATGAATATTCTCAAATACGAAAATTTTCAACTTTTCGCATTTTTGTATAGCTTAATCCTTAGTTGATGACAAATAAATTGAATGCAATATAAATAATTCATCATTTGTTTATTAAATAGCGCAAAAATGGAGAATGCACACAAAGAATTTCAAAAGGCAATAGGAGCTGGCTTGTGTCGATATATACCTGACCGAGGAGTATTGCTGGCCATCTCTCGGCACGAAAACATGCGCCGTCATTGTAGCATGCTCCAGGAAATGCATTTTCGGAACTTATCGCAAAAGGTACTTACTATGAAAAAATTATTGAAATTTGCGAAAATCTCATTTCGATTGATTTTCTTATATTCGAAGAAAATAAAAATATGTATTTGTTAATTATAATCGAGTAAAAATTATACCTATAAACATTTGTTCTCAGTTTCTCATGATGAAATTTTGACATTTTTCATATATTTCAAGAAAAAAATCGAAAATGAAAGATAAAAATAAGACTAAAAATATAAACAAATAATTTTTACTGTTTTTTGTGCATTTAAAAAAAATGTCAGTATAAAGAAAAATTAGAATGAGAATGAAAACTCATTTTTCAAACTATATTAAATTGACAAATTCCTGAAAATATTAAATTATTACTGATTAATAAACTCCTTATACTCTAGTCGATTAGTTTCGATTAATTTTCTTATATTCAAAGAAAAAAATGAAAAATAAAAACATGTATTTGTTCATTATAATCGAGTAGAAATTATACCTATTAAAATTTTGCAAGTTTCTCATTACGCAATTTTACATTTTTCATATATTTCAAAAAAAAAAATCGAAAATGAAAGATGAAAATTAGACTAAAAACATGAACGTATAATTTTTACTCTTTTTTTGTGTATTTAAAAAAAATGTCAGTATAAAGAAAAATTAGAGTGAGCATGAAAACACATTTTTCAGACTACACTAAATTGATAATATCTTGAAAATATTGAATTATTACTAATTATTGAATTCCGTGTAGTCCAGTCAAAAACTACCCAATTTTTGTTCAATTGGATGTTGTTAATAACAAATGTAAGGACTATAAAAATTTTTTTCAAGTTTCTCATTATGCAATTTTGACATTTTTCATATATTTCAAGATAAAAATAAGACTAAAAATATAAACAAATAATTTTTACTGTTTTTTGTGTATTTAAAAAAAATGTCGGTATAAAGAAAAATTAGAGTGAGAATGAAAACACATTTTTCAAACTACATTAAATTGATAATATCCTGAAAATATTAAATTATTACTAATTATTACATTCCGTATAGTCTAATCAAAAACTTCTCAATTTTAGTTCAATTGGATGTTGTTATTAAAAAAAATAAGGACCATGAACTGTTCTGATTCAAAGAAAAATTTTCATGTAGTAGACAAATTGGTAAAAAAAGACGTTTGTTACTATAAAAATAGGATAGAAATGATTATTGTTAGTTAACTTTGCAGGTTTTGTTGCTGAAAAGAACAGAGGAAGCTGCGCGTCAGCTCGAGTCCACCAAACTTCAGACGATCGGAGGGTAAGGCACTAAAAAAAATTATTTATTTTTTAATTTTTTGTTGGTCTAACTGAAAGATACACTTGCCTAACCTCGTTCATAATCTGTCCTGGCTACCATCCTGTCTGTGGTTTGATTAGTTACTGGCTAACATTGCAAAATTGACATTTTGATTTTCGAATTTCAATTCTTAGCAACATTTGCTTGCAAGCAAACATTGACGTAATTTTTTCCAAGTTGAAATTGAACAACTAAAAAGTTTAGAACGCTTTTATTAACAACTTTGTTGTTTTTTGGGTTGTTTAGTGCACAATTTTTTTTTTTTACTAATGCTGCAGTAGTAAATAATTTTGGCGCTTTTCGTATGTTTGTACGATTGTAAGTCTTTATTACTTCGGAAATTTGAAATTTTGTAGGTGAAAATTCGTGTTTTTCATTGTTTGTGAAATTCTTGAACTTTTAATGATTAATTTTTTTAATTCTATATTTATTTTTATGTTCGAATTTTTGATAAATTTGAAATGATCAAATAGTTTAATATCTGTATTTGTATACTGTAATTGAATTCAGTTGCAAATTTATAATTTTAAAATTCTTAGTTTTTTTAATAAATTACAATGATGATAATTTAATAATGAACAATATTTTGAATGTTTGAAACTGTGATTTTTTTTTCTAGGTTTTCGAACTTTCGAACTTTTTGTACAAAATATTTTAATTTGAAAGTTTTTGAATCGCATTTAGCAAAATTGGAAATTTTCTTATTTCACCAAAAAATTTTTTTTTTTCGTTATTTTAGTTGAATGGATGAGTTTCCATAAAATTTTTGAGATTTTGAATTTGAAGATGAAGTTTTCTAATTTAAAAAATTTTTTATTTTCATCGTTTAAATCAAAAAATAAAATACATAATAATTATAATAAATTTGAATTCAATTTGATAATTATAAATAATTCAAATTTAATTTAATTTAATTCAATAATAATTAATAATTTAATTAATAATTATTATTATAATGTAATAATTAATAATTTAATTAACATTTAATTTAATTTTTAATTTTAATCAATAATTTAAATCACCTCCTGTAAATGTATAGAAAATGTGGAAAATTGTCCGGAACTGTGGAAGATTTACGTAATTTTTGGATAATTCCTAAATCAACTTGACACAATGATTATATTTTTTAAGACTTAAAAAAAAAAAAACATCCGAAAAATTTGTCGTCATCAACTTGGCACAATGATTATATTTTTTAAGACTTGAAAAAAAAACCTCCGAAAAATTTTTCCGTCTTATTTTCCTGAAGGATCCATGAAAATTACACGGTTCCATGCAATAACCGGTTGCGTGCTGGTGAAATCGTATGGCGCGCAACCGGTTATTGCGTAAGATCGTAAAAAAGTAAAAATTTTGACACAGACAGAATGGCAATGACATGGGATAGGGCCATCTTTTTTCTTTTTTGAAAACTCGAGTTACATGAGAATGTCTTTCTCATTTCAGAAAATTTAGATCATCAAACTTTATATATCAGCGTGTTTCAGACTTTGAAAGTGGAGTGAGAACGAATTCAAGGTGAGGTCAATGCAGCGTAGCTGTAGATTTTTTTCTGAGTTTTAGTTCGTTCTTTATTTTGCAATGTCACACGCTGCTGCACAAAAAACGAAAAATAAATTTTTCGAGCGTGCATGAATTTATTATTGTTTGTAACGAAAAAGAGAGATCTGATGAAAAAAAAGAGAATGTTCTATAGTCACTGTTGGTTGTAATTGTTTTTTGATTATGATTTTGAGAAAAAAGTTTAAGATTTTCATGTTCATAAAGTCGCATGACATTTTATTTTTTTGTTTTTTTGAACATGGAAAACGGGTTTTTGGAGAGAATATGATGGCTCTGTTCTTTGTACATGACAGAATTTATTGGGTGATTTTCGAAAATGACTTTTTTTTCCAATTTTGTGTCGGGAAATTTTTAGTTCTAGAGTGATAATAATTTTGTGATAGGTTTTTTCAGTGTAGATTAGATTTTTTTTTAGTTGGATTAGGTAAATTGATTTCTTGGTGCTTTTCGGAAAAAAAGTGATGTGATTCGTAAATTTGCGAAATTAATTACTTTTTTTTTCAAAGTAGTTTATTGGAATTTGCATCATTTCAATTCATTTTAAATTGGGACAGTTTTTTACTGATTGTAATCCAAAAGTAATATTTTTAGTCTTAAATATGGTTTTTTGTAAATTTTTCGTTTCAGGAGTTTTTGGTGTATTTTTGAAAAATTTTAATAATTCTTTAAAATTTGAACTCTTTTTATTATTGGGAAATTCGTGCAAATTTTAATTTTTGGGCATTTTTCCACGTTTTATGAACAACTGAAATTTTTTATCAGATATTTAACAAGATTGTAAATTTTCGGTTGGAAATTATTTTTTGTCAGATAAATCATTTAGAATTTGTCATTTGTTGAAAACTTTAGAATCTTATTTTTGTACAGTTTTTTGTTTATTTATTTTTCGTTTTTTATTTGAAAATTTTTAAAAATTATTTAAATTCTGGCGAACGTTTTTTTTTTATTTTCAATACTTTTTTAATGTTTTTTTTTCTTTCCAATAATTGACGAATTCATTTTACGTCTTGCTGCTGAAAAATATTCATCATTATTATTATTATTATTGTTGTTGTTGTTGTTGTTATTTTGAAATTTTGAATTTATAGGAGTCATTTATTACTTTTTTCACTTTTTAGTTTTATTTATACTTCAGTTACTATAGTAAATTACATTTTTATGGCATAAAAATTATTTTGTTCAAATAACGTTGATTATTTCGAGTACGAAAAATATGTTTTTCGTTTTTCACGTTAAAAAAAATATGATGGCCCTGTCCCTTGTACCTGCCACAATATTGAAATAATATTGAAATTTTTTTAGAAACTGATTTTTCATCCATTATGAACTAACGAAAATAATTCCACGTTTTATTTTTTTTTTTTTTTTTTTTTGTGAACGTGAACGATGTTTTTCGAAATATTTTTGTTTTTATTAAAATCCTGTTTCCTTTAGTCGTTGAAAATTCTTGAAGTCAAATTAGAAATTTCAAAATTCACGTACAATTGATTTGTATCGCGTTCTTTTCTTTTACGAAAAAATTTTTGGTTTACTGTTTCGTAATTACGTGATTTGAATTTTGTCAAATTTACTTTTTCCCGAATTTACAATTCCAGCGTAGAATTTTAGGGATTTTTCGAAAATGTTGATTTTGTTGTTGATTATGATTATTTTATCAGTGTTGTAAATTTTACGAATGTATGGGGAAAAAAATGAATTTTACTAATTTGTGTGTTTTTGCGTTTTCAGATACACGGACGAGTTCAACGTGCGAGAAGACCTTATGGGATTAGCGATCGGCGCTCATGGTGCAAATATTCAGCAAGCGCGTAAACTTGACGGCATCACGAATATAGAGCTCGAAGAAAATTCGTGTACCTTCAAGATTTACGGAGAGGTGGTCTTCTTGAGTTTATCACAAAGTCCGAATTGATGCTTTTTTTAATATAGAAATCAGTGTTATTTATATTACTTTTATTGATTTTCAATGATTTTCTATTTCATTGCATAACATTAATTATTTGTAAAAATCGTCTAAAATATTGTCTGCGAATTTTTATGACGCGTGAGAATTTTCAGAGAAATCTTTGGAATTTTTTGAAACTGAAATTATAAATTCTACTCATAATAATATATATGTATACTAAATTATACTCATAATTGAAACGATTAAAATAATTTATAAATGTTGGTATTAATTATAAAATATAAATAATAATAAATCAAAATTTATACTAAATTATACCTATAATTTTAATTTATACTTTTTATGAACTTTAAGAACATAAGTCATTTTGATAGAAAACTTTTTTTTTTATCACTGGGTTGGTGATATAAAGAAAAATCCATGTTTTTCGATATTCCCAGTCAGTTTTGTTCTTAATTGACAATTAAAATGGTTTTCGCGAGAAAAAAAAAATCCACCGAGCCGGAAATCGAACCCAGGACCTCCCAATTTTCATTAGAACACCCGACATGAAATTAGGAGGTCCTGGGTTCGATTCCCGGCTCGGCGGATTTTTTTCTCGCAAAAACCATTTTAATTGCCATTGAATAACTAAACTGACTGGGAATATCGAAAAACATGGGTTTTTCTTCAAATGTTGTAAATTTTTTGCTAGTTTGAGAGTCATCTTACAATGTAGCCAATTTTATCAAAAATTGGCAGTTGTCATGAACTTTCGAACATTTTTTAAGAATTTGTCAAATTATTTGGAAAATTTATAACAAAATGATCATAAAAAATACTTGAGAAATAAAAAAATTGTCTTCGATTTTATCAAAAATTTTGCAATTGTTCTTATAAATTTTCAAAAATTGTTTAGAAATTTGTCAAACTATTCAGAAAATTTCTAACAGAATGATCATAAAAAAATATTGGAAAAACTGAAAAAATTGTCTCCGAACTTCTGTAATTTGTTTGAGAGTTTGTTGAATTATTCAGAAAATTTCCAACAGAATATTGTGAAAAATTCTCAAAAAATGAAAAATTCCAACTATCAAAAATTTTGCAATTATTCTTATAAACTTTCAAGAATTGTTCAGAAATTTGTCAAACTTTTCAGAAAATTTCTAACAGAATGATTATAAAAAAATATTGGATAAATTGCAAAAATTGTCTCCGATTTTATCAAAAATTCGCAGTCATTCTGATTCAATTTTGTAATTTGTTTGAAAGTGTTGAATTATTCAGAAAATTTCCAACAGAATATTATGAAAAATTCTGAAAAAATAAGAAATTTAAATGAATTTATTCCTCGGTGGATTTTTTTCTCGCAAAAACTATTTTAACTGTCAATTAAAAACAAAACTGACTGGGAATATCGAAAAAAATGGATTTTTATTTATAAGTAATTTTCTTTATTTCACGATTGTATTTTTTAATTACAGACGCACGAAGCCGTAAAAAAAGCTCGCTCGATGCTGGAATACAGTGAAGAGTCGATTCAAGTACCACGCATTCTCGTAGGGAAGGTCATTGGCAAAAATGGCCGTATTATTCAAGAAATCGTTGACAAAAGCGGCGTTGTAAGTTTTCGAAATAAAATGTTAAGTTCCGAAAACTTTTTTTTTCTATATTTTTAAACTTTAAAGTTATTTTGCTCGTAAGTTTTTTTCTATTTTATCGTGAAATAAATTCGGAATGTTCAATTGTCTAATTTAACATTTCGAACATTTTTCAATTAATGATAAATTGTATAATTCACAAAATTTAAGTCTTGGCTCTAACTTCGAAAAATATGAAGAAAGGTTTTTTTGTTACCTAAATTTTTTATAGATAAATTTATGTTTCGACTTCTATTGAAAAATTTATGAATATCCGGAACAAAAACAAATATATATGTATATTTTTACTTAAATTGTTAAAATTCGAAAAAAGGAATTGATATACTTTTTCGATTAATAAAATTCTGTCTCGAGTTTGATTGATTATGTTTTCAACTTTTTTAAACGAAAGAATAAAACAAATTCATGTTTCTAATTTAACTTGTTGAATTAAAAAAAAGAACTATATAATTTTTCGTTTCCAGATTTTTAATTGATGATAAATAATAAAATCGAGTTTCTTTTTAAAATGTTAAAACGGAGGAAAAAAATTAGAGAAATGAGAACAATGTTATGGAACAAATACAGACGGTAGTCGATTTTGTTCTTTTACATTTTAAATTGGCTGAATAAATTATTCTTTTGTGTATTCATATGATTAGTTTGTTTAATAGTAAATTTGTTTGTAATTTAGTTTGTTTATTTGTTAGGTACGAGTGAAAATTGAAGGAGACAACGAACCTCAGCCTACGATTCCTCGCGAGGAAGGCCAAGTTCCCTTCGTTTTCGTAGGCACCGTCGAAAGTATTTCGAACGCCAAAGTCCTTCTTGAATATCATCTCGCACACCTCAAGGTTGACAATTTTTGAATTTTTTTTTCTCATTACTGTTAGTCGAGCATTAATATTTTTATAAAAAAAAAAAAAAAATTTCGATATTGCTCAGTTATTCGGAACGTCAACAAAATTTGAATTTTTGAAATTATATATTTTTTTGTACTCATAAATTTCAAGAACTTTTTATTTTTCGAAAATATTTGTAATATTTTATATTTCTATAATTCTAAATACATTCTGAATTATCAAAATTTCCAAAATTTTCAAAAGTCTCGAAATGTTGAACACTTTTTTGAACTTGTTCATATTTCATAAATTTTTCGAATTCTTCAAAATTTTGAATATGAAAGAATTTCTAGCTACATTCTCAAAGTCCAAAGTTATCGGAATTTTTGGAATTTTTATAATGTCTGCATGTCCAGATTTTTGAAATTTTATTAATATATTTACATATTTTTTGGATGTTCGTAACTTTTTGGTTTCTTCTAAATTTTCATAGTTCTCAAAATTTGCATTATTCTTGGAATTTTTTAAATTATGTGGATTTACGGAATTCCAAAAATCGTCAAAATTATCGATATTCTTATTTCTGAGGATCTCCGAAAACGTCAAAATTTTTTCAACAATTTCAAGAAATTTAGTAAATTTCTAAAATTTGGTAGTTATGAAGTAGTTATGAACATTTATACACTTTTTTGAATTTTCTGAATTTCCTAAATTCTGGAAATTCCCAAAATTGTGATGAAATGTTGAAAATTATTAAAGTTTTTAAAATTTTCGAGATTTTCAGAATATATTGCTGAAATTCACATGATGTGTCTGAATCTCTTGATTTTTGAAATTTCAACACATTTAAAAATTTTTCCAAATTTTCTCAATTATTTAGAGTCTTCAGAATCCTCATAATGAACATAATTTTATAATTTTGGTAATTCTAAGCATCTTTGAAATTGTTGTTAGTATTCTTGTAATATTTTCGAAATCTGTATAATTTTCATGAGTATCAAAGATTTGAAAATCCTTGAAATTTCCGAAATTCTCACAATTTTCAAAACATCTGAATTTTTAAATTCTTCACTTTGATCAACATATTTTTTCAAATCATTCTATAAATTAGATTTGATGATCAATTTAACTAGTTGTCCGCGTATTCCGGCGCTCTATATAGCTACAACAATCAACATAATATTTCGTCGTTTTTTGTCTCACAGCCTGTTCGAAAATCCATAGAAACTTGACTCGGGATTGTTGGTGCACCCGATTTGCACATGATAATGCAAAAATTCGACCTGGATTTTTGCATTATCGCACTTATTTTTAAGATAAAATGCATGTGTTCAAATGGGATTAGACATCAGTTTATCAACAAAGTTGCGAGAAAGTCCCATGTGGTGGTGCTACAAGAAAAACTTCAGAGGCCTATAGCAGCCTATAGATCCAAAATGTAGTACCACAGAAAAGTAAAAAATGTAAAAACTTCGATTATCTACAGTTTACGAACAAGTTATAAAAATGATTAAATCGAATGGAATCATTGAATCGTTAAATTGATTATACATCCCAGTGATGATAGTTTTTATGTAACTTTTGTAAAATTTATTGACTTTTAATAAAATTTCTTCGTTTTACCAAGTTGATATTGTAAAAGTCAAAAAATATTTTGATTTTATAGAAACTTTCTAAGACAAATTTTTTACTGAAATCTAAGATTTATAAATAGAATTTTCTAAAAGTTTTGTATAAAACTATTACTTTGTAAAAATTGCATTTTAATAAAGTTTTGAAAAATCGATCTTGAAACTTTTTTATTATTTTAGAAAAAGTATTATGCGGTTTTTAGAACAACTAGAATAAGTAAGGAAATTGTTGATTCGAATTTGAAAATGTATAAAAAAATTCAAATTCAACATGGTTGAATTGAATTTTTCAGGAAGTTGAACAACTTCGGCAAGACAAGCTAGAAATCGACCAGCAGCTGAGGAGTTTGCATGGCTCGACGGCGGGTCAAATGCCTAGTTTTCAACCGACAAGGCGCGGCATGGACGAGGGTTCCGGGGGACGTGGGTCCCGAGGGGGCATGACCCGTGGACGGGGTCGGGGGGGCAGAGCCCCCCCAAGACACAATGCTGGTGCATAATTATCAAATTTTACACTTAGTTAAAAAATCGGTTGATTTGAAATATAACACGGAAATTGTTAGTTTCAAGAAAAATTGATGAGTATCAGTTCAAAAAACAGACGAACGAAGAAGTGAATTAGTATTGATTAGGAACAAAAGTTCAATTAAAAATCAAAATTATCGAATACATACTATCAATATTGAATATTAAAACGAAATTAAGTATTAATTTTTTGTACAAAATTGAACACTTAGGGAATTGATGAAGTTATTTTGAAATTTCGAAATTCATTTTTTTAAGTAGAAAAAAAATTTATATTTATTTAAAAAAAAAAAGTTTGTTACAATTTTGAATTATTCTGAACTAGGGGGAATAACAATAGACACATCTTTGATTTTTCAAAAACGCATGGAATATATTCTATGACACGCAAAAACACTTTTTATGATTGGATTTTACGAAAAATGTATCTGAACAAAGATATACGCATTTGAAAAAAGTGTCATATTCAAAAACATCAGAATCGCAACAAAATTATCCCAATCCCCAAAATTATTCATTTCAGTCCGGAAAGGAAAAATTCGCCGAAAATGGTTTGCTCGGGTTCGTCGCGATCCTTCAACATCTCTTCAATCAAGTTTATTTTGCTGCTAAGATCATTTCAAACTAAGTAAATCACAATCATGAACTTGAAACAAATAATCAATTGAGTAATTATACATAACTGCAAATTTTCTGCTGAAACTTGAAAATTTTCCTTATTTCAATTGTCAGTATCGTCCCATTTCAGCTGCATGTTTTTTTCATTTGCATGTTTTCAAAATATTCTATAATAAATATATAATTTAATTTTTAGGCTTTAATTTTGTGAAAGTTATGTCATTATCGTTTATAAAAATTATTATTACCTTTATCCTACTTACAGTTTTCATTGACAAAACTGAATACATTTTTGTAACACGAAAGTCTTCGAAAAAAATAAGTGTTTCAATTATGATGTATTTTGTCATTTTGCAGCTTGATACATTAAAACAGCATACTACATACAACTATTTTCTATTCGATTGTAGATTTGCATGAAATACGGTGACTATAAATATCAAAAGAGATCTTTTTTAAATTTACCTCGATGCTTTGACACCTCGCGTCTTGGCCACGTTAAAATGTTCAACATTTGGAAAAAACTCAGCCACCATTTTCACACTTACTGCGGGTAAACTGTCGGATTGAGCTTTGACAAAAACTTCGTCCATGATTTCTAGTTGATTCTCGATTTTACAACAGATTATTTGCCGTAATATTGTAAAATTGTGACGTT
>JAPYZK010009283.1:0-10740 GCA_030522785.1 Platygaster equestris | reverse complement strand
AAATCATCAAAATCGCTGAAATTCTTAGGAACCCCAAAAATCTCAAAATTTCCAAAATTGTCTGAAGTCTAAGAATTTTGTGAATTTTCTAAATCTAGTAAAATTTTCAAGATTATCGAAGTTTTTGAAATGAAATTCAAAAATTCAGCGAATTTCCAAAATTTTGAAATCATACCCAACATTCTTCAAATCTGTGTGAAACTTCCAAAATTTGTAGAATTCCCAAAATTGTGATAATAATATAGAATATTAATAGGAATATTAACGAATAATATAGAATCAATCACAATATTATAGATTATTATCAATTTTCAAAATTACAAAATGTTTTCCAATTCTTGGACTTTTCAAAACGTCTGTCTAAATCTCTACAGTTTTCAAATTTATTAACATATTTACACATTTTTCTCAACTTAACTTGCGTAATTTTTCGATTTTTTAAAATTTCCAAAATGCTCAAAATTTGCGTAGTTATTAAAATATATAAAATTCCGAGGATTTACGACGTTTAAAAAATCATCAAAATTTTTGAAATTTTTAGGAACCCCAAAGATCTCAAAATTGCCAAAACTGTCTGAAGTCTGGGAATTTTGGAAATTTTCTAAATCTAATAAAATTGTCGAGATTTTAGAAATTTTTCAAATGAAATTCAAAAATTCAGTAAATTCCCAAAAAACTGAAATTATTAGAACATCCGAAATCCTTCAAATCTGTGAGAAACTTCTAAAATTGTTGAAATTCCCAAAATTGTGATAATATATTAAAAATTATTGAAGTTTTAAAAATTAACAAATTTCAAAATTTCTAGAATGCTCAAAATTTGTGTAATTTTTGAAATTTCCGAAATTCCAAAGATTTTCAAAATTTTTTTTAATCATTAAAATTTTCAAAATTATCCAAAGTCTGAGAATTTTGGGAATTTTCCAAATCTAATGAAATTTTCAAGATTTTCGGAATTTTTCAAATGAAATTCAGAGATCTCCAACATTTTAATCAAAATTTCTAAAATTCTTTAAATTTGTGGAACTCCCAAAATTCACGAAATTCCAAAAATTATGACAGAGCATAAAAAATTATTCAAGTTTACAAAATTACCAAAATTTTTAAAAATTCATGGTGATCAACATCAATTTCGAACATCTCGTTCACTCATTTGATTATAAAAAACATCTCAATTTATTTAATAAAAAGTTTAGTCGACTGAAGAGCCTCATTTTCCCTTATCGTATTACAAGAATTTCTCGCAGAGCGCGTATTTTCATAATGTACAAGAATTTCTCGCAGAGCGCGTATTTTCATAATGAAATCGAATTTAATCGGGCGATTGTCACGTCCTTACGGCGCCTGCGGTTTCTGCATGGAACGCGGCTTTTAATTGAAAATACAGCCGCGATGCGCGTCACGTCGCCGCGCGCCCCGAGTAAGTTTCTTTGTTCCAGGGCGACATTTTCCCCGCTTTTCCATGCATTTCCCGAGCCGCCGGTGACAACAGAGTGGACCCTAGGCCCGTGAAATAATTTCTAGATCGATTATCGACGCCTATCGCGACGCCCGCGACGGCTAATCCGCTCCTGGCTCGAGCTCTCAAGCAGCCAGCTCGCCTCCTTGCTTTCGAGCATTTTTCCTGATTACGCGGCCAAGGGGGGTCAAGGAACTCGCGGGTTCGTTCACTTTCCATTGTGTCGTTGCGCGGAAAATGCCACGAATCGACGAAATCGGGAAACTACGCGCGGAGAAAGGTTTTTCACGATCTAACGAAATCACGCTTTTCTCGATTCGACGAAATATTTCGCTGAATTCGAGATGATTTGACGAAAATTTCGTTCGATCATCATTTTCCGACTTTTTCGAATTTTCTGCACAGGTTTTCTGATTTTTTTATCTATTATTTTGTACTTGTTGTTTCCTTATTTTCGGCGGAGTTAATTTGGAATAATTGTATAATAATTAATTATGACGTCATATTCTTGTGTAATGAGGAAAACACCGCAAATTAACGAAATTGAAAAAAAAATTGGATAAACTGAAATTGATGAAAAAGAGAAAAAAAATTGGGAAACTAAACGCGAGAAACGAATTTCCTTGATCTGACAAAATCACGATTTTCTCGATTCAACGAAATTTTTTGCTGAAATCAACTCGACTTGACAAAAATTTTGTTCGATCGTAAATACAATTATACTTCACCTCATTTTTTGCATATATGTCTTGATTATTTTATTGACGTGTTATTTTCTTACTTTTGTCCGATTTAATTCAAGAGAATCACATAAAAATTGCTCACAAGGAAAATTTTTTTCAGTATAATATGAGGAAAACGCTATGAATCAATGAAATTGGGAAACTACGCGCGGAGAAAGGTTATTTACTTTGACTTAACATTAAGGTCAAAGTTTTTACGAGAGTTGACCCAACTCTTTTTTCATCCTTGAATGACTTGGTTTTGGCCTTGCATGGTTTTCGACGATGCTTACTTTATACTTTCTATTGAAACTCTAGTTCATTTTCTGTTTTTCCGACTGGAAAACTTTTTAATTTATTTAGGGAAGAAAAGTCTCGTTAGTAAAATATAACAGTTGTAAAATTGGTTTGAAGTTCAACAAATCCTTTAGAATACATGACATTTTTACTCATTTATAAGAATATTCAATTTTCAACGGATTTAAGTAAAATTTCCGAATTTGCAAACATTTTTTAGAATTTAAATTTTTGATACTTGAGAAAAATATCCAAGAATTAACAGTAATTTTTGCATCTGGTGAAAATTGTCAACAATTTTGACAAATCTCAAAAATTACGAATAGTTCTCATAATTTCGAAAAATTTGAAATGTGGAATTTGTTCCCTTGAAATTTCATAAATTCGAAAGTATTATTCAGAATTTTTCAACTCATTTTTTTCATACTCAAACAATCACGTAAATTTTCTCACGTTATTAAAATTGTTATAAAATATTAAAAATTTGCCTTACTTTCGTTAAATTTATCTACTTTAGAAAAATACACAATAATTCACACAGTGAATTTCTACATCCGTTGAAAATTATTGTCAAAAATTTGGACCAATCTCTAAAATAACTGGTAATTACTTTTCATAATTTGAATACAAATTTATTGATCAATGATTTATAGTATTTCAATTAATAAAAATTATGATTCAATTAAAATCAAGAGCAATTGATTCAATTTAATCAATTAACAAAATTTTAAGTTTTCAAATACAAGTATTTCATGATTTTCAAAAATATTCAGTTAAACTTCACTATTTTCAACAATATCCAGTTTTTTCTCTGATCTTCGAGATCTTCAAGAATTTTCAGAAATTAGAAAAATTTGTAGTTTTCTAAAACGTATGTATATATATAATATTTTTTTTTATTTTCATTGATTCACAGAATTTCTAGTATTTCAATAATTTTTATTTTTCAACTCGTTTTTTTTTTATATAGAAAAATCAGGTTAATTTTCTCTTAATACTGAAATTGTTATAAACTATCAAAAATTTTTCTTCTTTTCTAAAAAATTTTTTACTTTAGGAAAATATTAAAAAATAAACAGTATTTTCTGCATCTGGTGAGAATTGTCAACAATTTTGGCAAATTCTAAAAATTACAAGTTTTTTCATAATTTTCAAAAATATGAAGTTGAACTTCAAAATATCTAATTAAAAAAAAGGCCAAAATCTAGTATTCTCTCCAATTTTCACTAGTTCAAAAATTACAGGATTTTCTGTATCTTAAATAATTTGCAGAAAAATAATATTACACTATTATATAATTTTATTATTATATTATATAATATTACCAATATTATATAAATATTAGAAAATGGTGTTTCAAACTATAATATTTTTATTATATTCTATACAATTTCGTGAATAATAATTCAAAACTTCGTAAATTCAGAAACTAAAATACTGTGAACTTCGGATTTTAAAACTGATATTTTGAAATTTGTGAAGTTCAAAAATCATATTCACAAATTCGAAAATAATATATTTTACGGAATTCCCACATTTCAAAATAGGACTTTCAAAAATTTGAAGTTTCCATTTTTCTTTTCCGATCTGCAATTTATAGATTCGTCGAATCGGAAATTCTCAGTACTCTAATTTCCGAATTTTCAAAGCCCTCGCGATTTTGATTTTTCGATGTTGTTCTAAACATCACATTTTCAACATTCAAATGTTGAAACTTCGGGCGCGGGGGGGGGGGCTGCGCAGCGACACATCTTAAAATCCAGCCAACACTTCCTAAACTATTCAAAATTTCTCTTATGGCACAATTCTGGTCGACTGCATGAAAAAAACGATAAATGTCCACCCTCCCTCCTTTCCCCCCAGCCGACGGGCGTTTTTAGAACAGCCATGACAACGTCAAAAACCCCTAAAAACCCAAAGCCACTCTTTAACAATTCCAAAAATTTGCGACGCAAATCCCGCTCAAGCATAATCCCCGAAGTTGTGAATGCGCCTTTACCTTGTCCGAAGGAATATTTCGCGAACTCATCGTAGCCGCGAAAATCAGCGACCTATTCCGGGGAAGGCCGATATCAGCAACGTAGGCGGGTTTTGTCGTTCGTATCCTGGCTATGTAAATGGCACGGGGAACAACGGCGAGCCCGCACGTATGAAAAAAAAAGAAAATAAAGAGCACAAACAACAACACTGGCCGTTGACAAACACTCTCCGCTCACTACACCATGATGTTGTCACGCCCGAGACGTTACTCGCGCGTCGTGTCGCCGTTGTCGAACGACGTTTCCGTGGCCTCGAGCGACATTATCGCGGGGAGTCTTTGCGATGATAAGGACAGCGCGGATTGCACCCTGAGTGTCAGAAAATGGCGATGACACTTCTCGAGAATCACAGCATTATGGGGAACTTGGCGATGACGTCGAAACCGAGCAGGGACTGCCAGGGACTGCTGTTCACTGCGAGGAAAAGTCGCGAGCGCGCTGCGAGCGCCTTCCGAAATTTGGAGAGGCACTGCTTCCGCCATCTTGCGGTGGACACGCGAATGGCGGGTTACGCAATTTTAACAGTGATGCCAATAGCAATTATTTTTTCAATTTTGAATTGATAATTTATTGATTAAGTGTTAATTATGCATTAATGGTTTCGAGGGGGAGGGGTGTTGGGTCGAATTTTCGTTTTGCACTCGAATTTACAAGTTCCAAAGTCTTGAAGTTTAAATGTTGGGAATTGAGATTGTTTCGTTTTTATAGAGGTTTTTTTTTGTGTTGGCCAAACTGATCAGCATTTGATGAATGCTTACAGTTTTGACAGATCCGGTTTTTCGTTCACTCATTTTTATAAGAAAAACAGAAAAAGTGATCGTATTAGAAATTATCTCAGAACTAATTAACCAGTATTGTTTTATTTATGTAAAAAAAGTGTTTGAATTATATCGTACTGCTAAATCGAAGGCTGTAATTGTATTAGAAAGTATGTCGGTGATGGACGAAAAAATTGTGGATGCTAAAGACCCGAATATCGTTAAAGAAGACCCGATCGTCGCTTTGACAGTAAACTAGTTAATTTATTAAATAATTTAGGAAGCGAAGAAGTCTAACTGGGATTACCAGAAACGATGAAAAACCATTTTCGAAAATTCCTACATGGATGTCAAAGTAGATTTCTAAATGACAGTACAATTTTAATGTACGCGATTTATTGTACTATTTTTTTTTTGTATTTTTCCATATTCCCGAAAAATTTCCAAAATTAAAAACCGATGAAAATAAATGTAAGCTACTTTTACTGAAATTAAATTCAAACGTCGAAATACTTTCTAAAATGATGCGTTCAGTTGTAAAACAGGAATTAGGTTGAAAAATAAATTTTTATGGATCAGCACCATTTTCAAGAATTTGATAAAAATTTCCCAGTGATAATGAAATTATTAATTAACAATAATTACATCAAAGTTTATATCTCATTAAAATTTTATTTTTTACAGGAGAGAGTGAAATCGCTGTACATTTATCGAGATCATTATTTCGAGAACCATAGCATCGACGAAGCAATAAACAAAAATCTGGATGTGGAACAAGAAATGAAAGAAACTCTTGCAAAGTTCGATGAGTGCAAAGGATACGAAATCGACGGTTCCAGGGCAAAATATTATTACCTGAAAGGTAGAGCTTTTAACGTGCTTGAACGTTACGTTCCCCAAGCAGAAGAATTGCTAAGCAAATCTGTGAAACTCGATCCAAAATTTATCGAAGCCTGGAACGAGTTAGGAGAATGCTACTGGAAAAATGGAGACCTCGCGCAGGCCAAAAATTGTTTTTCTGGCGCATTGCTTCATGTAATAACAAATTATTTATATTTACACACATATATGAATATATGTAGTAAATAAAGTATATCAATTTATGTTTGCGTAAATATATATATTCACAACAATTATTTGTAATTCAATTGTATATGTTTTTAATTTGGTTTTTCAGTTGAGAAACAAAGTCTCTTTGCGCAATTTGTCAATGATTCTGAGGCAAGAATCGACATCATCGTATGAAGAAAAAGTGAACAATATCAAACAAGGAATCGAATATGCAAAAGAAGCAGTAAATCTTGACCCATCTGATGGCGTGTCATGGGCAATTTTAGGAAATGCACACATGTCGTCGTTTTTTACACTTCAGCAGAATCCCAAGACTTTGCGACATTGCATGTCTGCATATTCTCAAGCAGTAAGTATTTATTATTATTATTATTTTTTTTTTAAGTGAAACTAGTAATGAGTGTTACAATAAACGAATTTTCAAAACTTCAAATTTTCAGTCACAATTTCCAAAATAAAGATTCAAAAATTTTATCTTTTAGATATGGATCAAACTTTGAAATGAAAAAAAAAAAACTCAGATCAGTTGATCCAAACATTTGTGAACTGCAAATATTTTCTTTAAAAATTTAAAAAAGTTACAATTTTCAGTTCTGTTTATTTCTACAAAATCTGTCATGGAATTACTAATGTCTACAACTTTTTGATACATTTCTGCATTCAATTTACATAAATAAAATAAAATTAAAAAAGTTGGATTGAACACAATATAAAAAAGTACAAACTACATAACAATTATTCATTTTCTCTCGACAGCAATGCTACAACCCGTACAATTGATAAATTTAATTGTGATATTTTCCCCTTCAGGAATTTCAATTATCTTCGCCTCAGATTTTTCTTTACTGTAATTATCGTTGTTACTTAATTCACCGATTTCCATTTCCTCTTCTTCCTGTTTTATTTGACCCGTCGAATTCGAAATTTTCCCCGATTCTACGAAAACTTCTTCTATTCTCGATCCAAAACTATTCATGTCGATTCCAGCATTGCTCAGTGTTTCGTAAAAACGTTTGACGTTGCGACAACTGTAAAGCTCTGGATCAGGCAGTTGCAAAAATTGCGCAATTTTTCTTGGAAATTTCCCGAAGGCATTTTTTCCCATGGGCGTAGTCGAGCATTTTCCGTCCACGTATCGGAGGAAAAATCTTCTGTCCTCGTCTTCTTCCGGCCGCAAGTCCGCGTATTTTTTTACGAGTTTGTAAAATTCTCCTTCGATTTTAAAAGTTTCAGATTCTTGTTTTTTGGGGTATGGTTTTTTGACTATGTAGAAGTCGCCGTGGTTTTGTATGTCATTGATGGTTATGTCGGACAGGTCTCTGAGTTTGGATGAACTACAGATTCCAAAAATTAGAACGACCTGGAATATGAAAATAATTTAGTAGTTGGAAATTTTTATTTCTGTATAATTTATGTGGTATTTAATGTGGTATTTATTGTGGTTTATAATTCAAACATTTTTCACCTTTATAGCAAGATACACAGAGTCAGGAGCATCCGCAATAAATTGGTACATTTCTTGCGGAGTCAAAGTTTTCGACTCCATGCATTTTTCTTCCTCACATCTTTCGGTTTGAAGTCTCGCAAGAAACGCGCTGACTCTCTTATACCGATAAATATCGACGTTCTGATGAATTTTCAAAGTGCTTTTCAGCATCGAAAATCGTGTCACGAGAGAAGTCGTTTTAAAATTATTCGCGATTCCTTTGAAATACTGTAATAACACTTTTTCCGAAAAAGAATTTTTTTGATTCTCGGTTTTCCATTGCATGAAATCGTTGTAAGCTTTGAGGTACACAGTTTGGGACTTTTCCGGCAATTTTTCTTCGTCCGAATCTTCCGGGTTTTCTTCGTGTAAAATTGATTCGGAATCTTCACTCATTTTGAGGGATTTTCTGGGATTTTGTGGCCGTCGTTGCCAGTTTTGGCAATTTTCTGTCAAAATTTTGGCGGATTTTCGAAAAATCAGACAATCTTGATAGCTTTTGGCCAAAATATAAACATAAACATAAGCAAAGTGAAGTTTGAGATTATGAGCGCTTTAGTGGCGGGTTATCCGTCGGTGAGGTAGAAGTTTGATCGTTTTCCTGCCTTACCGACGGAGCGACGCGGGAAATTTGAAACGTTCTAATTTACATTTGCGAATGATTGAAATTTTAAACTTGAGTATTAAAATCGAAAAATTTGTTAAATTAAAGATTATACTTGCAGAATCCAAAAATTTCGATTGTATTACTAGAAAATTTGATAATTCACGAAATTTCCTGTAGATCAGAAAATAAAAGTCAATAAAAAAATCGACTAATTCGCCTTTTTTCTTTTCAGGAAAAAGATGTGGTAGCAAAAAGCAATCCGGATCTATTTTACAATAAAGCAGTAGTAAGTAAAAAAATCCACGTATAAATGATTTATCAGTTATTTCAAAATTATCAAATCTGTCAAAACCACCATTCAACAGGTTCTAAAATACCAAGAAAATTACGATTCAGCTCTGGAATCTCTGCAACGATCAATTTCCTTAGACCCAACATGGGACGTCCCCAAAACAAAATTGGAATCCCTATTAAAATATCTCAAAGATGTTCAGTCAGCTTACGATACCCGAGGGAAAATGAAACCCAAAAAACTGCAGAATATGTTACAGGTATTTTCAAAAAAATAGCCAACAATTTTAATGTAAAAAGAATTCTTTTCTAATTTTAAATCGACCCCAAGTTAAATTCACTGCAAATTTTCCCAGTTAATTATGATTATGATATGAATTTCGAACTTTTATAAGATTTTTAATATTCCTTAAAAAAATTTTATTAGGTCGAGCTTATGAGAAAATGAAATCTGAGGAATTTGGAAATATTATGAAATTGAGAACTTTTGGAAATTTTTATGAGAATCAAAGTTATTGTGTTACTAAAATCGATACAATTCACATTTTTATCGTGAAATTTCAGAGTTTGGACGACAAACATTTTGGTCCTTACGCATCAGGATCGTACACTTCAGGATCTCAAACAATAAAACTGGAAAGGTCAAAAATCTGTGATTTAGTACCCGGAATTAACGTGGAAAAAGTTGTGCTGGGAAAAGTCGTTTCCTGGATTCCTGAACCCGAATATATCCCATTGTGAGAGAAAAAAAGTTTGGAGAGCCTCAATTTTTTCTTCCGTTAGCATCGACGGCCGAAGATTGTTTTTTTTTTTTTTCGATTTCGTGTAAAAACCGATTTCAGGAACGCCTGAATCTCGAAAAATCGAGTCGAAAGAAACCGTTCGAAGCTAAAAATTAGTTGGTTTCGATCAATAACTTTGTAAACAATCGGCGGAGCTGTAAAAAATGCACAGTCAAAATGCAAAATGACAGAAATTTTCGAAATATTATAGAACTATAAAAATTTTCAGTTTTGAAAAAATTGAATAATCATGAAAATTATGGAACATGGACACAAGGAAATAATGAAAATATGCTAAAAAAATTAATATAAAACTCAATAAAAACACGAGAACTGGAAACAAAAATAAAATATGACAAATATTTGAAATCATTTAAAATTAAAGTATTTTGAAATATTTGTAAACTTAAAAAAATTTAAGGAGATTGGAAAATCTGCAAAACGGAAAGTATTTGAGAACTGTTGGAAAATTTCAAAATAATTGTGAGAATTTCAAAAATTTTCAAAATATATATCAAAAAATTTTTGAAGTTCAGGAATTCCGTTAATTTCGGAAATATTGAAAATCACAGAAATGTAGATTTTTCGAGATATAGACGTTTCTGAGATCATTTTTTTTTTCGAAAAAAAAACAAACAAAAGAAGTAATCATCGGTTTTCTGGTGATTTTCATGCCGCCAGGAAATAGTATTTCATAGATCTGTAATTTTGTAAATTCCGAGATTGTAACAAACCATTGAGAATTGTGTTTTTGCGTTTTAGCACCTTTTGTTTTGTCGACAAAAACAATACTTGCATGGCTGTGACTGTTTACAACTTGGCCCAAGGCCGGGGGTTCAACGTTGGAGATTCTGTGGCCATTCCGGAGCCATTTGTCCAGTACCATTCGTTTTCTCATAAAGATTGCGTAAGTTTTTATATCATCATATTCATAATAATTTATAATAATATGTATCAATATATTTACTTATAATTACTTCAACATAACTTTGTAATGAGTTTGTTATATAATAATTAATACAGTGGCCTCTAGTTAATTTGCCTCTTTATAATTTGCCACTCCCCTCAATTCTCGCTCGAGTCTACCCACACCACGACCGCGCCGGTTCGGTCATCGAGAATTATTTCACTCTCTATTTAATTTGCCGTCGGTTTCTACATCTTTCAACGTGTTGTTTTTGATCCAAGCCACTTTTTGTTGAACATACCATGTCGCCTCAAGTACCCT